>CAUYTI010036395.1:0-38047 GCA_963575145.1 Galago senegalensis | reverse complement strand
CAATTATTTCAGTGGAGACTTAAAAGAGATTAAGACATATTGTATGCCTAGTTCAACATATATATATATTTTTTTTTTTTTTTTGAGACACAGTCTCACTTTGTTGCCCTCAGTAGGGTGCTGTGGCATCACAGCTCACAGCAACCTCAAACTCTTAGGCTTATGTGTTTCTCTTACCTCAGGCACCCAAGTAGATGGGACTACAGGTGCCAGTCACAACTCCTGGCTACTTTTTGTTGTTGTTGTCATTGTTGTTTATCAGGCCCAGGCTGGATTCAAATCTACCTGTGCCCTTGCATGTGGCTGGCACCTTAATCACTTAGCTACAGGCACCAAGCCTAGTTCACTATTTTGAACCAGAATTATTTTCTCTATAACTGTGGAATTTTTGCTGAAGTAGTATTTTCATTATTAAAATTATAGTATTCTATTAGGATATATGTCAATCCAGACGCATTCAGTAGGGCTTTGCCACAACTGCAGTGAATCCAGTCTTCACCTCCAGCAGCAGTGAGAGGACTGAATAGTTTCTTACTGGTACCATTTGACCGACGTCCCCGGTCACTTCCATGAGTGCTTGTGTGGGAAGGTTCTTTTCAGGGGAGGAATGATGCCAACACCGGCGAGGAAGACCTACATCTTCTTTTCTATGACTAGGAAGTTTAATTTGAAAATCCTGACACTTCTCCAAAGTTAAATTTTTCTCCATTAGATAAGTGTCGTCTTGAACCACTCATTGTTACATTGCCAAGTAAAAGAACACGTGCACACTTAGCAGAGTCATGGGTTGAATGTTCATGTTGATTTTGAGCTTGGTGCACAGGCAGACAATTGAAGTAGTGCTCGGTCAAAGTGTGTCAAACATCACAGAACCAGGATCTTTAGGCCACTGATTCATGATTGGTATTGAAGTACATTACAACTATGCCCTTTTTATCCAATTCCACGTGCAAATTTCAAATTAGGGAGATGAAGGACATTCTTAGGAAAGCAGCTTGGTGTGTTTGTCTTTTATGTGTATTCTGACATCATTAAGCAATCATTCCGATTTTGCATGCTTCTTTTAGAATCCTCCTTGATTCTATCTTTAAAAAACATGAGCAAAATACACTAAGAGGAAGAAAATCATCACTTTTCTGTGCCCAGGAAGGACGTATGTGGTTCCTGATGGTTTGGGGAGGACGTACACTCTAAACAGCATTGTGACGTGAGGTTCTGTGAGGAGGTCCACCCTGGCACAGACTCAGCCAGACTGGAAAAGGTTTTCTTTATCAGCTATGCACCTCACTAATGCTAAGCCCTTTTCAAGAAGTTTTCTGAAGACGTCAGAGCAGAAAATAAAGTTTTTTTGACTCCTCAGAATCTCCTGGATTTTGAACGGATAGGTCCCAAAACACTAACTTAAGCATCAGGCAGAAGATTTACTTCCTTGCTTAGAACATTAGTAGGGAAAACCCTCATTCATGACTTGGCTTTTTTTGGTAACATGAATATTTCTGTCAGAGGAAAGAGATAGGTCTTCCTTTTAAATTCCCTATAGTCAATATTGTTAAAGTATTATTTTTTTGACCAAACATCTTTGATAGAAGACTTCAGAATTAAATAATCATGCAAAGTTTTCAGTATAAAAAGAATTGTTTTGGTGAGTATAAAGCAAATAAATTGATTCTACAAGAAGAAATCAAATATATTGCAAAAGTTTTTTGAAGAAAAACTTAAGGAAAGTTATAAAGAAATAAATAAAGAAAGAAAAACTACCACTAAACAATTTCGCACACCTACAAATCAGTACTACTGGGATAGTTATTCTGGGAGACAAACACTGGCAATTACTGGTTTAATAATTCCTTATTTTATAGAGATTAAGCTGCCTGAAAAAGATAGTTATAAAAATATAATGTAGCAGTAGTATCTGATTTGGGAACTCTATGTTTGACATAAACTAATGTAAAAATAATATTTATTGGTTTATTTTGTCATCATTTGTACAAAACTAAGACAAAATTTAAGAATGACTTTTCAATATTTACATATTTTGCTTTCAAATCTGTTATGATGAAAATGTTGCACTTTCCTCTTGATTTACTTTGCCTGTTAAACAATTAATTCTGGTCTACTTGGCCTGAAAAATAGATCACATCTTTCACTATTCCATTATTGATGCAATTTCAAGCCTTTCAGATACTTTTAAATAAGAAATAGCTGCCTTTATACTGTTGTTATCATATAGAACCACACTGCTTGTAAAGTAATGAAATAAGTTTGTAGCCTAGAGAAAATTAAACAAGTGTAAACTGTGCAGGGTATATGGCGTTTCCCAAGGTTCAGTGTGGTGTACTACAAGCTGTTTCTCTATCTTCAAGCTCTTTTCCCATATTCCCTGGGATAAGGAAATGGCACAGGGTGTAGGGCTTGCAGCAAACTGACCATGTGACATCCATCTGTATCCTGTCAAAGAAAAATTAGCCATGACCCTTGATGAAACACAGTGAAGATGACTTTATCAAGAGGGGTATGATAACAGGTGTAGGGACGTCACCTGCACTGAAAAGGAAAGTTTGCGTTCAACCCCAAAAACAGAACATGCAACCAAAGGTTTATGGTCTAGAAGCAGGATGAGGGCAGAGGATGGAAAGTTACTTAGAGGAAATATCAGGCGTGGGGGGAACTCTGGCTACACCAACCTAACAGGTTCCTGCTGAAGGTGGGCCCGGTGATCACCTGATTAAAGTGGCTTGTAGGATTCTTGCTAAACTTGGACCATGCAGACATGGACATGTAAATTCAAAAGCTGGATCTATTTGAAGGAAAAACTCAAGGGGGTAGTGCCTGTAGCTCAAGTGGCTAAGGCACGAGCCACATACACCAAAGCTGGTGGGTTTGAATCTGGCCTGAGCTAACCAAACAATGACAACTACAACCAAAAAATAGCTGGCATTGTGGCGGGCACTTGTAGTCCCAGCTACTTGGGAGGCTGAGGCAAGATAATTGCTTAAGCCCAGGAGTTGGAGGTTGCTGTGAGCTGTGACGTCATAGCACTCTAACCAGGGTGATAGTTTGAGGCTCTGTCTCAAAAAAAAAAAAACAAGAAAAAACTCAAGGAAGCCTGAGTAGAGTTTGGTCAAAGAGAGAGGTTCTTACTCAATATTCACCTTCACAGTCACAATTTCTTCTCTAGAAACTCTCTGAGTTTGGTGGATTCCATGGGGCAGGTAAAAATGAGTATAAGGATTCAACACAGGAAGAATCAGGGAAAGGGAAAAATTTGTCTTCTCAGATGCAAGTTATATAAGAAGCCTTGGCTGCGTGAGCTTGAACTCTGAGACGGGGTGCCAGTCATGAAGCAGGGCACCTGAAAAGGCAGGATGTAGCTAATTGTTAAGTTTTTCTAGACACAGTTTGAGTTTTGCCCCTCATTCCCTTAAGTCTCAGGGACAGTGGCCTCCATCTTCTATTTCCACTGCAGAGATCCTTGAATTCTCCCCTCTTCACACACGTGCTCTTTGTAAATACTGAATACTCCTGCACTGGTCCTGGTGACCACACAGTCCCAGGCCTGCCGTTTTCACTGGCACAATTTCTCTGGTCATTGTGGGAGGAGGTGGCCTGGCATGGAGGGAGCCCAGGCCAGTGCAGGACCATCTGCAGGGAGGGTGCCTGGGTCTCCTTTGCCTCCTGTGCCTCCTATCCTTGGGGTGCAGAAACCTGCAAAACACTTCTCTGTGCTTCTGCTCAAGCCGCCAGGCTCCGAGGCTTGGGGAGGGAGCCACCGGCAACAACCGGCAACGGGCTGGCTGATCAGCCACACCAAATGGGACTGAGGGTCAGCAAAACCGTGGGGCCAGCAAGAGGAGGCATGGTGGAGGGTCGCACCTGCAGGCTCCTCAGGGTCCACGTGCAGGCATTGGTGGTCCTGCATTTTTCATCGTGCCATTCTTTATTAATTTAAAAATATTTAGTTGACAAATAACAATGTATTCAAGGGTGTACAACATGCCTATTTGATCTGTGTATATGTTGTGCACTCGTGATGAATAAACTGTCCCTTTGCCTTGATTCCCTGCCTGCTTAAATATTTATTTTTAAGGATTTCTCTTTAGCATTTGTAATCCCTGATTAAATAAACTAAAAAGATGTAGAAGTACCCAGAGGAGAAAATACTGCTCTAGCAGAAGATACTTACTTTAAAGATGAAAATCTGCAAACCAAAGCAGAAATCGTACTGATTTCTATTAGTCCTTTCTCATAGACATTTTTTTAAAAAGTACTAGATTCCAAATTAGGTAAAAACAAAGCTTTTGTCTCTCAAACTCATTTTTATTGTGTGGTGATTAAAATTTGTTTTATTTTTCATATTTTTGCATAACAAAAAGCTATTTCAAATCCCAGCTGGGAGTTTTTCTCATCTGGATTCCTTGAAAGACGGTCAGTGAAAGCAATTGCGTAAACACAGAAGCCTTTACAGTTTCTCCCCAGAAAGGCGTCCCCAGCAATGGCTGCCTCTGCCTGCTTTTGCCATGAAAGATCATTACAATTCTGCTGCTTTTTAAGGAGAAAACGGTTTTGTTAACTGCAGAGTGGTTGAGGACCTAGATAGTCCACTGAGCTTTCATGATGAATTCCCTTAGAAGTGACATTCAAAAGGAAGACTGAAGATAGAAATTTCCCTCAGCTTCCTGTAATTTCCTTGCTGGTTCAATCTAAAGACTCCCAATGCTTCTTTTTCCTCCAACTTTTTATTAGAAAAAAGATGGGAGAAGTTCCACAGAAAGTCCTGACTCCTCCCGCCAGGCTCCCTCATAGAGTTATCTGACCCTTTCCCTTCCTCCTACATTAAAGCAAAACCAGCCCAGTGCTCTCATGGCTCTGTTCTCAACAGCTTCCCTGCTCCCGTCTTCTCTGTTTCCTGCCGATTTGCCTCGTTTCTGTCTCCCTCGCTGTGTCTGTCCACCGTCTGTACACACTTCTACGCTGTTGACGTCTTTATTTCGTTTTATCTTTTCTCCCAGCGCACACAAATGTAAGTCCAGTTGTCAGGGGAAGGACAGATGTCCGCTTCCCAGATGCATTTGAAGAGCACACAGTGAAAACCTGCGCGGGCGTCCCTGTCTCCTGCCTAGAAGGCCACTTTTGTTGCTGTTGCTCTTCTAATGCTATGTGCCTAGATGCAGGTCCATGAGCGAGGAAATATGAGGAGTAAAAATCAGTGTGCTGAGGAAGTAGATCCACGCCCAGCTGGGGCCTGGAAACGATGCTCGGAACCGCTGACTCGTCACAGGGACGTTTACTTCACTCCCGGGCCTTTTCTTCAAGTCTGTATTCCCTACTTGGTAGTTTTCAAATGGACACACATAATGCTGCCCACAGTCTTCTTGGTGTTTTTTGATTGAGTACAAACCTACAAAAGTTGATGACTCTTTTTGCCAAAGCTTTCTCACTTATCAGAACTGGTTGCACCAAACCATTTGGAATATACACACCTATTCTTGTTTGTGAATCTTTTGTGGGAAACGCAAAATACCAAGACATTTTTGTGACAGGTTTTAGGATGCTTCATTCTGGTGGTGGAGACTTTGTGTGTTATTTTTCACTTGCCCTCTTTGTGTTTTGCGGGATTTGTTGTTAATAAGTCACTTAGGGTGGGAGTTATTGTCTTTGTATATTACAGTTCCCACGCAGTGCGTCTTGTCTGCACAGACTTCTATCTGGGTGTCACTCTTGGCTTCTACAACTCTCAGAAAATATTGAAGAGCTAAATCCCTTAATATTTTCTAATCCTTTTTCGTTATTCTTTCTTGTTAAATACTAGTAGTAGCTTTTCCATTTCAACCTTTTACATTACTGAAATAGCATTCACTGCATTGTCCGAACACCTGTGCAAAAATAAATGCTAATAAGAAGGCTGAGAAGGCCCCAAATGCAGTGGCGTGCCAGTATGTGTCTTAAACACACGCATTATATTTACTTTATTTTTTATTTTGGGTGGATATGAGGGCACAGATGCTTAAGTTACACTGTTTCCATTTTTAAGGTAAAGTTCAAGTTGTGGTTGAGCCCTTCACCCAGGAGCCTGCTGAACACCCTCACATTGTGCAGGTCAGGTGAGATCCTGCCAGTCACCCTCCCTCCTCCACCCTCCCCTCTCACTAGACTGTATTTGTGTTTTCCTTTCCTATGGGCCTGTAGTTGTTTATAAATTGGTCTCATATTAGTATTGAGGACATTGGATACTTTTTTCCCAGTCTTTTGATGCTTTACTAAGAAGAATGTGTTTCAACTCCATCCAGGTAAACACAAAAACTGTAAAGTCTCCATCTTTTCTTGAGGCTGAATAGTACTCCATGGTATACATATGCCACAGTTTTTAATCCATTCATGGGTTGCTGGGCACTTGGGTTGATTCCATATTTTAACAATTGTGAATTGAGCTGTGATAAACATTTTAGTGCAAATGTCCTTATATAAAATGATTTTTTTTTCTTCTGGGTAGATATCTAGTAATGGGATTGTGGGATCAAATGGAAGGTCAACTTTTAGTTCTTTTTAGTTCTTTGAGAATTCTCCAGACTTGTATTAGTTTGTAATCCCACCACATGCACTGTATTTATTTGAGAATTCTCCAAACTTGTATTAGTTTGTAATCCCACCACATGCACTGTATTTATTTCAAGTGTTTTAAGATAATTTTGTTAGGATGTTATATTGATGGAGATCTTTATTTAATACACTTGTTTTGTGGAAAACTGACATACTGACAATTTGAGCAAACTGCTCCAGGATCTGTGAGAGCCTGATAGGCCTGAGACAGAGTGGGCACTAGTACCTAATTATTCCAAATCCTCATTTTTTTTTTTCCTATTCAGGCTGCAATTTAGATGAGAACAACAGGATACAGGAGAGTGGTGGAGGCTAATAAATGAGCCCTACTAGAAGTGAATTCCACCTTCAACAATGAAGTCTTTCACCATTTGGGGAGTCTCAGTCTACCAGCAGCACATGGAGGGCAAAGAAACCAGGGTGAATCCCATTGGCAGGATCAGCACTTGCATCTGGGCCTCATACCTGTGGATCACCTAACATTAGGTTTTCTATTATATGATACATTTCTAACTCATGAGAACCATAAAATTAATAAGATGCCTTTTATAAAGTGGTTTTGGATCTTTAAGTGAAAGGGTTTGTGCAAGTACAAGTAATATATTATCTCTATTTTCAAATAGAAAAGATTAATCAACTTGGTGCCATTCTTTTTCCTCTGAAATGTCCATTAAGCAGTCAATGTGCCCAAGTAATTATTTGAATGTTGTCATTCTTGATTGAATATTATCAGTCTTATATTCAGTGTACTTGATGTGGAATTTGATGTAAGAACACTTTCAAAACAGAGAACATTAAAAGGGTAATGATTTGGGAACATGGTATATTACTAGTATTACTATAGTCCAAGAGTAATGAGAATCACCTTTCTTATTGATTACTCTATTCATCTTTTTTTTCCCCAAAATTCATGGCTCTAAATTATAGGCAACATTTCAAAAACTGTATTCTCATTATAAGTTTGGAAATTATTTATAAAGGGTCCCCAAACAGATTATTATACAAAAGTATTATTATATAGTCCTATATCACTTTGCAAACATAAAAGGAGGTTTTAACTGGAAAGTGAAACTATATATCCTTTAGTTGTTTTATTCATGTTTTGTATCTCTACCATGAGTGAATATCTTCCTTGAAGTTGATCATAATAAAAGGAAGAAATTAAATCTTCTGCTCCATTGTTATCAAAACACACTACTTTGATTCACATCCAAGCACACTCATATGTCTCCACTGTGTCTTTTAAGTGATCTCTGTGAAAAAATTAAAATGCTACCACCACATCCTAGATTTCTTTCTCTTTATAAACAAAATCTAACATTTCAATACTTGTGGTATTAATTTTTACTTTTCTCTAAAGCAAATGTGTTGATTTTATCTCACAATTATTTATTTGTAATCAATATAGTGTATGTGAGGGGAAGCTGCTTTCCTAGTATTGACAGGCTTCCCCAAAACACTGTTCTTATAAAAAGGTATCTACTCTGTGCAAGATGTGTAATCAAGAAAGTGATTCTTAAAGTCTGTTTGTCACTAAAAATCCTGAAGTCAAAAATGTGATAGCCAAGGTAGATTAGAAGAAATTAAACAATTCTACTCCAAAGATTCACCATAGAAATTAATAGTCCTTTGTTCACATTTGTGCCTCTTGCCTGCATGTCTCAGCATCTGGATTCCAATGCTCTGGTTTGCAACTGTGACTTGCTGTGGCCTGAGGAACTTCTAGAAAGCTATGCTTTGAGCGGCCAAATGTAGGCGGCTGTAATGTGTGGGCATCCCAAGAGACTCCATGGGTGCTCGGTTGCTTTATGACGCCAGAGGGATTTGGCTGTGGTATGTGATCTTCCACGTGTACACAAAACAGGAAGAGTTTTTGTTTGTACTCCTTCTGTAAAGGTTCATTCTATGGTGTTGCATTTGGAAGAGCACATTATCAAAAAGTGTTTTTAAGGGACGTGGCAGAAAGTGTGGCCAATTTCCTTTCCATCAGCTCTATTTTTACTTAGGAAAATTTTAACTATTATTAACTATAAGAGTTGGGAATGTTGAGGGAAAAGAAGCTGTACTCTGTAAAATAATTTAAAGACGTTTATTCTGAACCACATTTAAGGACCATGACCTAGGGCCATGCCCAAGACGCCTTGAGCAAGTGGACTTGCAGTGGTGGGGTTACTGTTTGGTTTTATACACTTCAGGGAGACAGGAATTCTAGGTGAGATCATAAATTAATATGTGGAAAACATACATTGCTTTGGCTCAAAAAGGTGAGACATCTGGAAGTGGGGTCTGCAGGATAGGTGGGTTTAAAGACTGTTTGGCTGACAATTGGCTGACAGAGTTAGGCTTTGTCTAATAAGCCAGGAGTCAGGAAAAGGAATGTCATATTAGCCTAAGGGTCATTAGTCAGAGACAAACTACAGGAGCATGCTCAGACACAAGTGGTGTGTTGTGTACATTTGGGCCCTGCAGGTGAGTCTTGCACAGCCCTAGGTGTTAATGAGCCACAGAGGGCATCTCTAAGATGGGGAGGGGCATGATGAAACATGTTTGATCTCCTTTCTCAAGGTTAGCAACTTAGTTTTAGGGATCCCCTTGGCCAAGAGAGGAAACAGTCTGTCAGTCATGGAAAGGAGAGACTTAAGATTTTACTTTAGTTCATAGGTGAGTCCATGAGGATCATTTAATCTGACCCCCATAATTTCATAGAGGAGATATTGAGAAGAATGATTTTTCAACAAGGTCAAAAGAAATGGTGTTCAGCATTAAAGTATCCAATATGCAGTATACAGTATACATCTGTGTCACTTAATAATTTAGGTTGTTCAACTTTAGATCAAGTAATTGCTAATATCCACTGCTAAGAAAACCCTCCACAAATGCAGTCATTGACTTTTTAAATATATAATGGGATCACGAATATGACTATAATAACGAAAATCAGTTTGCAAATTTTTAAATAATGCAAACCTGTACTTAATAAGCATAGAGTTATGCTCTGACTTTATAAAGCAGTAGGCTTTAATTAAAGAACTGATTATGGCTGCTTACAATGTTATCTGATTTTCTTTAAACAGGTAATTTGAAAAACCATATTAATGTAATTAAATTCCATTTAGCTTGAGAAGCAAATTCACTTGGTCTTTATTGTC
Organism: Galago senegalensis; assembly: GCA_963575145.1. Classification (NCBI taxonomy): domain Eukaryota; kingdom Metazoa; phylum Chordata; class Mammalia; order Primates; family Galagidae; genus Galago; species Galago senegalensis. Next base: position 28,301 of record CAUYTI010036395.1, on the reverse strand, counting down.
AAAAAACTCTCAAATCTGTCCACAGCTCTCATCTTTACTTCTACTTCTAGATCATACCATCACGCACTTTTTCACCTGGATGGCATTACTTTTTTTTTTTTTTTTTTTTTGCAGTTTTTAGCCAGGGCTGGGTTTGAACCTGCCACCTCCAGTATATGGGGTCAGCTCCCTACTCCTTTGAGCCACAAGCTTCCCCATTACATCTTAACTGATGTCCCAGCTCACGTGTTTCTCTCTCCAATCTACTACATTTGGGGGAATTATTTAGAAACACTTACCTGATTGCATCCTTTGTTGCCCATAATCCTTCAATAGCTTCCCACCTGAAATAAAGCCAGAGTTCTTAATGTGGCCAATTGTATGGAGGGTCCCTAGCACCCTCTGTGTGTCCCCTCCCCTGCTCTTCCCTCTGCTCAGTGATGCAGCCTCCAAGATGCTCTTTCCATTCTTGGAAGTTCTTAAGCTCTTTGTCAGCTCAGGGCCTTCCACATGCTGCTTTCTCTATCTGCAATACTTTTTCTACTTCTTTCTAAAGAAGTAGAGAAGTTCTAAAACTTTCTGCTGTTTAAATATTAATTACTTGCAATGGCTTCATGTGACCCCTGTCACTTCCCCTTACCTATCATACTTACTCTGAATCATCTAAGCATTTGTCACAATTTGTTATTATGTGTTTTTTGTGTCTGTTTAACTTAATTGCTTCCATTAAACTAAAACACCAACCCCTGGGTACAGAGACTTTGTTTGATCATTGCTTCATCACTTGCCTTTGCACTTTGTTATTTAAAAATATATATACAAATGAATAAAACTATAGTTTTGAAAAAGGGAGTATGGCCAAAATATTGATTAAATAGACTTTTAGTGAAGTAGGTAAGATTACTCAAGATCTATGGAGTTACCCGCAGAAATAACGGGCATGGTTATTTGTTAATGTTAGGAAATCTCAAGTGATGCACTTATAAAAAGAAGAATTTTGCTATTTAGGAAAGTTTAAAGAGAATTAGGTGAAATTTACTATAGAAAAGTAAAAGTCTCTTTTGTACATTATTTTTTATCATTTAAATTCAATATTATCTGATTAATTAAAAAACATTTTATTAAAATAATTTAAATGGTCTAAGTTTTATCACTCAATTCTTTTGCTTTATATTTTCTTTTCTTTTCCTTTTTTTTTTTTTTTTTTTTTTGAGAGAGTGTCACTTCATCACGCTCAGTAGAGTGCCATTGCATTATAGCTCACAGCAATCTCAAATTCTTGGGCTCAAGCAATTCTCTTGCTTTAGTCTCCCAAGTAGCTGGGACTATAGGCGCCTACCACAATGCCTGGCTGGTTTTAGAGATGAGGTCTCACTCTAGCTCAGGCTAGTCTCAAACTCGTCAGCTCAGGCAATCCACCTCCCTCTGTCTCCCAGAGTGCTAGGATTATAAGTGTGAGCCACAGTGCCTGGCCCACTCAATTCTTATTACTGGAGAATAGAATCATTCATTTATATTGATAAGTAATTTTGCTCAACCAAGTTTGAAGTCTAGACATATAAAATCTTGTAAATTGTATGAAGCGGGTAGTTAGATGGCTAATTGTCTAGGGAGAGTGCCTGCGAAATAGCAAGCTGAATCTAAGTACTTAGTTTGAAATATTGACCCATAAAAGCAAACTCCTTCCATAAATATGGTTGTATCAAACTCCTAGGAATACAGGCACAAGGAAATTGACTCAAATTTACTTCATTGGTGATTCCTTTATGCAAGGAATCATTCACTTTTTTAAAGCTTAAATCAAACATATGTCTAGTATCTAACCTGGCACATGTGTTACTGGGTACATGCAGTCTGATGTGTAAGCATTAATGTAGAAAAACATTAAATTACTTATTGCTATTTCTCAACAATATTAGAATGCTATAATTTTGTGTCTTTGAAAAATATGCTAAAAATGCTTTTGTTACAGAGTCTCCCCAGATTATTTTTGAGCCCCATGATGTGGAGGTGACATCAGGGAACACTGTCTACTTCACTTGCCAAGCAGAAGGGAATCCCAAACCTCAGATTACTTGGATACATAACAAGTAAATAATAAGCATGGGCAGGTATTGTAATTCTATATCTGACTTCAGTAATTCTCTTATCTCACTTCAACTAACTTAAAGAAAAAATTAATAAAATTTTCCAAATTTTTTTTCCTTTCCTTTTTTTTTTTTTTTTTTTTTTTTCAGTTTTTGGCCCTGGCCAGGTTTGAACCCTCCACCTCTGGTATATGGGGCCAACGCCCTAGTGCTTTAAGTCACAGGTGCCACCCCAAATTTTCTGCATTTCTAATAGACAAAAATGTCTTTTCTTATGTTTTGACTTGCTTGAGCTATCTAGAGGAGTTTTTCTTAAATGTACATATCTCTAAGTATCAATTTCATATTATTTCTATAACAAAATATTCTGATTTGTAATAGATTAGTTTGTTTTAAATATGAACATAATTTAATACAGCATCATCTAAGTTATTTTAGGTTTAAACTGGTATTTCATATTTGATAGTGTAACTTTCCTAAAGTGAATCACTGTAGGATTATTTAAGTGAATTGGCAATAAATCATATGCAAGATTATTTAAAATGCTAGTCATTTATTTTATTTTCATGATACTATTTGGTAAAACACAAAACCTATGCATCTAAAGATCTAAGTGTAAAATTAAATAGTAATAAAAAACTTTTGAAAACTTAAAATGAAAGTGCTAAAAAAGGAGCAAGAAGGTAACACAAATAGATATAAAATTGAACTGTATATCTAATACATGTCAATGGCAGTAATTAGATAATTATAGTATCATTAATTATATCATTGTTAACTACCATGCTTTTCATGTATAGCTTTGATTCTTTTTTTTTTTTTTTGAGTATTTTTTCAAATTAATATGAGGGTATTTGCAGGCTATATTGTTCTCACCTCCAGGGTAAAGTTCCATTTGTAGAAGAGTCTGTTCCCCTGGGAGCATGTTATACACCCTCAAAATTGGCACATTAGGTGAGATCCCACCTCATGCCCTCCCTCTTTCTGCTAAACGTTCTCCTCCCTCCCGCTTCCCTCTAACCTCAAACTGGACTATAGTAGTGTTTTATTGTTCTTATGAGCATGTGATTATTTATATATTGATTTCATATTAGTATGGAGTACACTGGATATTTATTTTTCCTTTCTTGTGATACTTTACTAAGAAGAATGTATTTCAACTCCATCCAGGTAAATGCAAAACTATAAAGTCTCCATATTTTTTAATTGCTGAGTAATATTCTATGGTATACATATTCCACCATTTGTTGATCCATTCATGGGTTGATGGGCACTTAGGTTGCTTCCATGACTTGGCAATTATAAATTGAGCTGCAATAAACATTCTAGTACAAATGTCCTTGTGGTAAAATGATTTTTGTTCTTCTGGGTAGAAAACTAGGAATGGGATTGCAGGGTCAAATGCAAGGCCTACTTTTACATTGTTGAGGATTCTCTATACTTCTCTCCAAAAAGGCTGTATTAGTTTCCAATCCCACCAGCAGTGTAGAAGAGTTCCCTTCTCTCCACATCCACAACCTTATCTGGTGCTTTGGGATTTTGTGGTGTCAGCTAATCTTGCTATGGTTAGGTGATTTCTTAGAGTGGTTTTGATTTGCATTTCTCTGATGACTAAGGATGGTGAGCATTTTCTCATATATCTGTAGGCCATGCGCATCTCTTCTTTAGAGAAATTTCTATTCAAGTCCTTTCCTCACCCTGAGATGGGATCGCTTGCTTTTTTCTTGCTAATATGTTTGAGTTCTCTATGGATTCTGGTTATTAAACCTTTGTCGGAGACATAACCAGCAAATATCTTCTCCCATTCTGAGGGCTGTCTACCCGCTTTATCTACTGTATTCTTGGCTGTGCAGAAACTTTTCATTTTTCTCTTATGTTGGTATGTATTAGATCGTATATTGATCTAGGAATCCAACCTCAGAAGCATTTAAGCACATAAATACTTGCTGTGTACTTGATTTACATTCTATTTTCTACTCGGGAGACAATGGACATTGGGAAATGTAGTCCTTAATGGTTTATACATGGAGAAACTCTCTTGCATATACATGTACAAATCATAAAGATATGACATTAAAAAATAATAAACTAAGTGTAGACCTTCCACTTGATCCTATAATCTCATTACTAGGTATCTATCCAGAAGAACAAAAATCATTTTACCACAAGGACATTTGTACTAGAATGTTTACTGCAGCTGAATTCACAATTGCCAAGATGTGGAGTCAACCCATGTACCCATCAACTCATGAATGGATTAACAAACTGTGTGCCATGTATGCCATGGAGTACTATTTAGCCATAAAAGGTGGAGACATTTCATCTTTTGGAATTATCTGAATGGAGTTGACACACATTCTTCTTAGTAAAGTATCACAAGAATGTTAAACCAAGTATCTGATGTACTCAATACTAATGTGAGACCAATGTATAAACAATTGTGTGACCACATAAAAGACAAACACAAGTATATTCTAGTGAGGGGAAGGGGGAGGAGGAAGAAAAGGAGAAAGGGGAGAAGGGAAGATGACTGGTGGGTTCTCACCCAATATGCACAATGTTATACAGCACACCCCCTAGGTGAAGGGCTGAACTACAACCTGAACTTTACCTTAGAAATGAAAACAATGAAACCTAAACATTTGTACCCTCATATCAATCTGAAATAAAATATATAACATTTAGTAGTGAAACGATCAGGATTACAATCATCCAAGGTCTTCTGTATTCTTCCTCAGGAAGTCTTTATTTCTGACACAATTCAGCTTATTTCAAAATTCAGTATCTTTTTTTCTCACTGGTGTGTAGTGAATTTACTGATTTTTTTTTTCATGACACAGAGTCATACTCTGTTTTCTTGATTAAAGTGATGCCAGCACAGCTTACTAAAATCTTAAACTCCTGGGCTCAAATGCTCCTTTGCCTCAGCCCCCTGGGTCGCTGGGCCTGTAGGTGTGTACCACCAAGCCCAGGTAAGTTTTATATGTTTTGTAGAGATAGGATCTCACTATGTTGCTCAGGCTGGTCTCTAACTCTAGGTTTCCAGCAATCATTAAACCTGCATTTCCCAAAGAGCTGAAAATACAGGCATGAGCCACCAAACTCAGTCTTACATTCTATTTTAACTCATATTTGTTGACAAATAAAGTAGTACATAATGGGTATAATGTAACAATTAGCTGCTGCAGTGTAGATTAAATACTGTGTTTCTTTTGCACTTTAAATTTTAGCATAATCAGTTTGACATGCCATTCAATAGCCATCACAATTATAGTTTCTGTATTGAACAATTGGAGTTACTGTTTCAGTCAGCACATGGACTCATTTTCTTTTTTTTTACTTCAAGATATTTAGGTAATACAAACATTCTTGTTGCACAGATACCTTGTATAAGGCTTAAGTCGGGGCTTTTAGTGTGCCCATCAGCAAAATCATGTCTATTGCACCCAAAAGGTAAGTTTTCACTTTTAACCCCCTCCATCTTCCTCCCTCCGTAGTTTCCATTGTTTACCTTCCAATTATTAGACAGTACAAGTGGTGTTTGTTTTTCCATTCCTGAGATACTTTATTTAAGATAATGGTCTCACTGTACACAAGTAGGACAACTAAGTTCGTGAACTTGCATCCGTGTGCTTACGTTGGCAACAATGTATAAACAATCTGGTAGTGTTTCATAACTTTGGGTCTATCAGTGTCCCACAGCTGCGTTCATGCCAATGTATGAAGGTGTCTTGGTGAGGGGTAGTCGTCATTATTATTGCATGTTTCTGTGTGCTGATGACTACAGCTTTGATGGTCATTCCAGAAAAGTCGCTTTGAAGGGTGTACTAAGAGCTGATGTCAGTGAATAGCATAGTTTGAGGGTAGAAAGTTCTGTAAAGGTCTGTTAGATCCATTTTCTCTAGAGTCTCATTTGAGCCCAGGGTTTCTTTATTCATATCTCCATTCAGTGATCTCTCCAGTTCTGACAGGAAAGCATCAAAGTCCCCAGGAATTATAATGCTACTGTTTCTTTCTTTGCTTATTTCTAGTGGAATTTACTTTGTGAATCTGGGAGGGCCTGTGTTAGGGGCCTTTTTCTATTATTACGTCTTCTTATTGAGTTTGTACTTTTCTTATTATAAAATTAGTCTTTTTATCATTGTTGATTTAAAGTCTGTTTTGTCTGATATTAGAATGGCTACATCTGCTTCCTATCCCTTTACCTTGAGTATGTGTAATTCTTTGTGAGTTAAATGAATTTCTTGTGAACAGTATGTACTTGAGGTGTGTTTTTCCATCCATTCAGTTAGTCTGTGTCTTCTAAGTGGGGCATTCAAACCATGTACATTCACTGTTAGTATTAATATGTGGGATACTTTTCTGTTCATTATGTTGAATAGTACCTTGATGTTTTGGTTTTTTTTTTTTTTCTTTCTCGTGCTATGGTTTTATAAGAGTTGTGAACTTTAACTTTTTGGAGTTTTTACATTGGTGGGTATCTACTCTGGAGTTTTGTTATTTATTTTTTTTCTGAAGCATTTGTTGTAGGAAAAGGCTAGTAGGAAAAACTCTTTTAGTGCTTGGTTGTCTGGGGAAGTGTTTATTTCTTCATCATTTATAAAACTTAGTTTCATAGCATACACATTTCTTATTTGAGATGACCAATAATGGGGCCCCAATCCTTTCTGGCTTATAATGTCTCGGCTGAGAAGTCTATTAGTCTCATGGGTTTTCCTTTGTAGGTTAGTTGCTGCTTTCATTTGCAGCTTGTACAATTTTCTCCCTCCTTATGACTGCTTGATAAATATGTGCCTTGGAGATGTCCTATTTGCTATGAATCTTTCCAGTGTTCCACGACCATCTTGTGTCTAAATGTCTGAATCTTTGGTGATACCAGGAAAGTTTTCTCAATAATTCCTGTGAAGAGGTTTTCCATGCTTTATTCTTTTTCTTCTTCTCCCTCAGGGATTCCTATAATTCTTATTTTGTCCCACATTGCATATCATACTTGTCTGAGTGGCTGTTAATTCTTCATTATTCTTATTTCTGCATCTTTGGGATAATTCAAAAGCCTTTTCTTCAAGCTCTGACATACTTTTCTCTGCTTTCTCTTGCTTGTTGTTAAGGCTTTCTGCTATATTTTGAAGTTTTTAAAATAACTTTTATTTCTTTAAGTTCTGTTGTATCTTTTCAGCAAGTTTTTAAATGATCCCCTAATGTCCTGAAACATTATTTTGGCTTCCTTGTGTGGGTTTTCAACCTTCTCTTCAATCTCATTCATCTTGCTTTCTATGTGCATTCAAATACTCTGACATTTCAAAAATTTCCTGTAGGTTGGGTTTTATTGCTGGAGATCCATTGTGATTCTTTGGGGGATATTGACACAGCTTGTTTTTCACGTTGTCAGAGTTCTTATTCTCATTCTTTCTTCTTTTAAATATCTTCTCTCAGCTCAAGAAAGATAAGCTATAGTCTTCCTGTTCTCTTTTGCTGGAAACTCCCCTTTCTGGTAACTCCCCCTTCTGGTGCACAGATAGAGAAGTCTCTGGAGGGCACATGTGTCCTACTCTGGAGGATTAACTTAGCTCAAGATGGGCTATTTACCACTGTTGTTCCCCTGTCTCTCTTGCCTCAGCATTCCCCTTTTTTTTATTTTTTTCACTGATGGTTCCTGCATTGCAGAGTGAGTGAATACCCCAACTAGTTCTAATGGCAGTTGGCATTGTCAGCCTAAACTGATTTGAGAGCTACCCTACTCAGATCTTCAGCCAGTAGCATTTTTCAGCCTACGCCAGCTTGAGCACAGCCCCACCCACACCTGTGGGCAGCAATGATTTTTTGCTCATACTTGCTTGGGAGCTGCCATATTCAGATCTATGGGTGGTGGCATTTGTTGTCCCACATGGCTGGAATGTAGTCCTCCCCACATCCTCTAGCAATGGTAATTGGTATTCTGCACTAGCTATGGCTCGAGGGCTGCCTTCTCAGACCCATGCATGGCAGTGTGTCTCAGCTGTGGACCCATGCCCATCAGTGATGGTGACTATCAGTTTGTGTTGGCTTGAGAGCTGTCCAGATTAGACCTATGGCCAGTGGCATTTGGCCCTTGTGGTTTGAGTATAGACTCGCCTATGCCTATGGATGGTGGCAATTGTCAGCTCACTGGTTTGAAAGCTACTGTATTCGGATCCTCCAATTATGGTGTTTGTCTGCCAAGCACTAGCTTGAGCCCAGTCCAACTCATGACAACATGCTGCAGTGATTATTGGTCTACCCAAGTCTCCCATCTATACTGTGGCATGCAATACCTGCCTAAGAGACTCACAAGAGTGCCCAGCCTCCCTACTACTCGCTTCCACCCCTTTCAGGTTAATAAGAAGGCAGCAGCAATGGATATGACCCCTAGGTAGGGGCAGTGCTCTGCGTTTAGGGTTATAAAATGGCACCAGCCACATTGCTCAGGGTTTGCGAGCCAGTGGTTTGCTGCTACTTCCTTCCTTCAGATCAAGGCCTCTGCACAGTCTCTAGGTAGTACCCTATGTCAGTCCTGTGACTTCTGCAGAGGACAGACTCTCCCTCACATTGAATAGCAATGATCATGGGGATAATCTGGTATACCAAGTTTCTCCCACCTGTACCTTCCCCGTGTGTGACTCATCGTCACTATGTATCTTCAAATGACAGAGCAAGTTACCTCGCTTCCATTTCCTTCACCTTGGGTGCTTCCTGTCACCTCTCTTTGGAGTCACAAAGCTCTGTCTAAGATGATTATTCTGAGATGGCAATGCACTCATCACCTTCAAATGTCTCCATGACAGCAGGGTATGCAGGCTGCTTCTAGTTTAGCATCTTGGCCCCCCATTAAATTTACTTTGATATCAAGAAGTTGAATAACACACTTGTCTTTGAAAAAAATAAAACAAATGGTAAATAATATTTATAGAAGAGACAAAAATATATTTGAGCGTTTCTTAAAAGTATGGGACAGAGTACCAGAGCAGTGGAGCCTAGAGGGGACAGTGCAAACACTGGTAACCTGACAATCATCTCCCATTTTATTTTTTTTGTAGATATTTTATTATTTTCTTATACATTTTTGCTTCTTTATTTATTTGATTTCTTTTTCTGTCTTTTCTCACATAAATGTAACTACTATGACAGCAAGTCTCTTACGCATCTTGTTCAGTGTATGATACCTAGTAGGTATTGAATAAGTATTTATTAAATTAATTTTTAAATTATTTGCTGAAAATTACCCATTGAATGGAAATATATTTATTAATCCTCTTATTTGACAGCATTACATGTATTAAGAAACATTGTGGTCCACACCTTCCAACTTTCTTTACATTTTGCAATATTTCCCAGAAGTGGATTGATATGTCAATGGGCATGCATATTTTTCATCAGCAAATCATTTAATTTTTAAAGTGTCAGGTTTGTCATTTGTAAAATGGGGATACTATTTGTACCAACATAATCAACTGGGTTCACTGAGACATCCAAATTAGCTACTAGATGGAAAGTGCCTTCTATCATCTAAAGTAATACATTCATAAAACACTACCATTACACTATGATTTTATTGTTGCATTGTTGGTGAGAAGAGAGCTTTTTACATGTAATAATGATTAGGTAAAATTGAACTATGATATAGCAATATGAAAGAACCACCAAGGACATCGTGATTTAATAAGGCTTAAATTGCTGCCTGATAGAATTGTAGTAGAGCATGAGTTCATGTTACAAAGTAGTGTATAGTCTTATTGAAGAAGCACTAGTGTAGCAGTAGTACATGCAATAAGTGAATAAAATACTACCTGATGATGCAGCAGTATTCAACTGGTGACTGGTGCTGGTATGTCCTAGTGTTCACAGAGGAGAATGAAAGGAGACTATATCATTGGGACTCATAGAAATGGGTAGGTAGAACTACCATGCCATAGGGATAGAGAAATGTGGTTATTTCAATTTGTGGTCACAGTTTGAACTAAGACATAAAGTAATTATTTTGTATTCTGAAGTACTGAGAATTTGAAGGTGGGAACTGAAAAGAATAGGTGCAAGTGCAAGAATAAACAGGAAGAATCGACAAGTCTGGGCAATTTCAGAAGGGTTGAACAAGATGAATGAGTTTCTCATTCATGTCTGAGAGAATTAGTATGTTGAGGGAAAAGTGGGGAGGTAACTGGGTAACTTAAGGACATTCATAGAAATGTTCAGTAGGCAATTTATATCGGGGAACTTGAGCTCAGATGTTAGGATAGGTCAAGCCTACAGATCTAGAGAAGATAATTGAAGGCATGGGACAGAATTCGCCAGGGTAATTAGTTTAGAACAGTAATTCCAGGGTCAGAAACTGAGCCTTTGGTAAATGCTCACATTTGGAAAAATCTGGGGGAAAGCTAAAAACAACAGAGATTTTTTAGAAACCCAGTAATTGGAGAAGTAGAAGATAAAGCTGAATAATAAAATATCAAATGGAAACATAACTAGGGAAATCACTCCAAGCTAGCCTTGAGGGACCAGTCAACAGTTTCAAATGCTATAGGAAAATTGACATAGAATACCAAAAAAGGAGACTGGATTTTGTGCTTATGACACTAATTACCTTAACCAAGCAGCTTTAGGGAATTGTGGGGTTAGGAAAAAATGATTTTATGAAATTAAGGAGTGAAAGAGTTGTAGTTTAATGAAGAAAAGTAATATAGTTAATTCCTATTCACTCACTCATTCATTCAGTAAGTACCTGATTGGCCAGTAGATGCTATGCACAGTACTACATATTGGGAAAATATGGTGCCTATAGTTAGAGACACATTCTAATCAAATATCCATACATATAAACTAATGTGATTTATAGCACCCCGGTAAGCGGTATGGGAGAAGCGTATTTGGTTCCATGAGAGTGTCAAGCATGAAGATTTTAACTAGGTTTGGAACGAATCTGAGGAAATACTAACAGACTTCACAGCAATGTGGAGTATTAGGATGGGAGAGGAAATAGCAGTGCCAAATAATTTTATTTAATTCTTAAATGAACATTGGGCAAATATGTGTATTCAAAAGCAGAGGAAGAGGGGCTACTATAAATATGTGTGGAAGTATGGGGAGGGTTAGGGAGGGTGAAATTTGACTGTGTTTGGAAAGGGCCTCAAAAAAGTCTCTGTGCTCCGATAAGATTTCACGATTTCAGAGTCACAAACTCATTTAGATCAATTTACCACAGGAGATTTGGCTCTTGGGAATTGCTAGCTAAACTCCTAAGAGAGTGATTTTTAAAAGCAAAAATATCAATATATTTGTCAACACTAAGCAATGAAACTGCCAAGTGGAACTGAAGTCTCCTATTGACTAACTTGCCTGTTACCTGCCCAGTAGGGAAATGAAGTCGATATCAGGGAGTTACTTGATGAGAGGTTAAGGCAGTGATTTTAAGAGTGTCCAAGTTAGAATTACTCATTGTGAAAATAAACCTCTAGAAAAGGTAGAAAGAATAAGTGAGAAAACACTCTTAGGAAGGTATTTAATTAAAAGCACTATCAATAGATTGGTTATTCTTCAATTCAATAAGTTGCAATTTGCATTTATTTCTGATGCTGAGTAAAAATGAGTATGAAATTGACAATATAGGCTCATTGAAGAACATTTCCCAAGGGCAATAATCGATTATCACTTTAATAAATACCAGGGTATTTGTGACCAATTTATATTCATATAGTGCTAGTCAATTCAAAGTATTAGCACATAAGTACACATTTATACATATATGCATTATATATATCTATGTGTATACACACACACACACACACACACACACACACACAACACATTCCTTCTCACAGAATGGCATAGGAAAAAAAGTTGTTGATCTTTGATCAGATTACCTTTAGATTGCTTTTCTCCGCAACTTCTAGAAAGCCTTCAGCAACTCCAGGGTCTTGCTGTGATGGAACCAAGTAAGCTTAAAATAATTATAAGAAATTTGAACATCCAATTTTTCTATTTTGATTTAAGATATTTCTTCATTTTCCCCTATGCTGACCCTTTACATTTAATCACAGGTATACCAGAATTCAAGTTCACTTAAACTTGTTTTTTTCCCCTTCTGTTCAATTTCTCAAACATGTATCCAACAGGCATCAGGTGATGCAGAATGCTAAGCTTCCTAAGTATACAATATGAGAAGCAGGTTACATTTGAAGAGTCTATTTCCCAAGCTAGACTTACTCCATCTTATATTTCCTAGTCAAATAGTTTTTCTGAGTTTCTGTGGGCTTAGGGTCTGTATTTATCCCTCTTTGATGCTAACAAATACTGAAACATGCTTTTTCTTATTATTCCAGCAAATGAACCCACCACCTCGGGTATATGGAGTTGGCGCCCTACTCATTTGAGCCATAGGCACCGCCCTATTTACATTTTTTTAAACTGAGAAAATCTATCAAAACTTGACTTGATGATGTTACATAATATAAGTCTCAGTGGCATACCATAGGTCCATAGAGTATTTAGTATTTTTCTCAACCCTTAACTTTGTGTAGACTGAGTTTAAAACATAAATAATACAAACTGTCTATGGGAAATGTGGGCAAACCTCAAAAGGAAGACTGGTAAGAGCCATAGGTCCCCTCAGAAGCTGCTTACCGCTCATATGCTCATGAGTGAACAGGTGAAAGGTGGGTACTAATTTAGCTCTGCAGATGACCTAATCTCTACAGGTCCTGGGTTAGTCTCCGAGTTTTCACTATCAAGTTGCAGAAGGCATCTGTGGATCTGATTCAGAAAATTACCCCCACTCAGTTTCAAATTGCCTTGATCTAAGTTTTGGTGTACCAGCTCTTTCCCTTTTGTAAAATACCAGTGTCATACAAGTCTTATTTCATCTATAGATGGTTGTTTGGACAAATCAAAAATACAAAGTAATGTTCCTCAAAATGTGCTCCAGAGACCCTAAAGGGCACAGAAATGGAGTGCTGTCCAGATTGCTCTCTTCTTCCCAGCTTGAACATGGGTTTGTTTATAAGGACCTGCAGGTAAAGATCTTCTTTGAGAAACTTACAAGTTTACTGCAGCCACACAGGCAGGCATACACATGTAAATCCTGAAATACCCAGGAGTTAATAACACAGTCTTTGACTGACAATGAAGGCAGGGTATGGAAGTCTAGCTCCCTTGACTCTAGTTGGAATAGACTTTGAGGCTGAAATGTATGCTCCAGAGCTCTCCGTAGGATCAGACCGAGACCTGGACTTGTCTGAATTATCACTCCTGCTTAGCTTCTTCCTTTCTTTCTCTACTGTTTTTCTCTTCTTTTGTGGTTGTCCTCTGAGATTATTTTCTTCATAAATGAATCCTTATCTTAGGTTTACTTTGGGGAACTACAACCTGAGACAAACCCTTTTATCAGAGTTGCCGGTACTGCCTGTTATAATTGTTGATTTCTCTAATTCCAAAGAGTCAGATATGCATTTTAAACAAAATTTCTGAATGACGTTTAGGCACAATAAAATGTCAGAACCGGTGATTTGAATGATAATTATTAACAAGAGCTGGTGATTTTAGACCTAGGTTTCTGTCCTAGTCCATTTTACACTGCTATAACAGAATACCTGAGTCTGGGTAATTTTATAAGAAGCAGAAATTTATTTATCAGAGATCTACAGGCTAAAGGGTCCACGATCAAGGCACTGACACCTGGATTTGGCCTTCTTACTATATCCTCACATGGTAGAAAGATGACAGGCAAAAGAGACAAACGCTCTTTGTCAAGCCTCTTCTGAGACCACCTAACCCCATTTTTGAGGGAGGAGCCCTCATGACCTGATCACCTCTTTTTTTTTCTTTTTTAAGAATACAAGGTAACACATTTCTTCACAAATAAAAAAGGCATTACAAAACTATTTGTATAAGAAAAGGATAATTTACAAATTTATAAACCCAGTATGCAAAATAGTAATGATGAAATCTAAGTTGATTTAAGCTATCTTAAAGCCATGAGGGATATTTTTCTTTTCCTTTTCCTTCTTTTTTATTGTTGGGGATTCATTGAGGGTTAAGACTCCACCTCTTAATGCTGTCACCTTGGAAACATCTGAATTTAGAAAAAGCCACATTAAAACTCTAGCCGTTTCTAGTCCAATCTTCTGGATTAGGTCCTCTAACTGATCAACGTAGATAACCTGCCTTCTTCACATCATTTTCAACCAATATCCAGAATGACAAACAGAAGGTAAATACAAAATGTGTCATATATGTTTCTTTCCAAAACAAATCCGAGACTTCAAATAATTTGTACACGGCAGAGGCTTTAAAATAAAATATTCACTCTTGACTTTGTGAATTTGTATAAAGTTATGAGAAATGGTTATAGAAGGAAAATAAATCTGATTATGATTTTGAATGCGTTTGCAGAATGAGGTCTAAATTTCCGAGCTTAAAATTCAAGTTGTTGGGATGGTGCCTGTGGCTCAGTAAGTATAGCACCGGCCTCATATACTGAAGGTGGTGAGTTCAAACCTGGCCTTTGGCCTTGGCCTGGGCCCAGGAGCTAGAGGTTGCTGTGAGCTATGATGCCATAGCACTCTACCAAGGGTGACAAAGTGAGACTCTGTCTATTAAAAAAAAATTCAAGTTGTCTTTTAATCTAACATCAGTCTAACTACACTGGTCTTGTGTGTCAAGCTAACAAACTGTGTGTGAGTTAATTGATATCTGGGGAGAGAACTACTGGTGTCAATAACTTAAATTGTGTTTCTTATAAAATCTCTTCAACTATGATTTGCATAAAGAAAGATCACCACCCTCAAATTTCTTTTTTTAAAAAAAAAACTTTGGAATGTAGAATGACCTTGTTTCAAATTTGAGAGAATAGGATCATTCATAGGGACATACCGTGTGTAAATATTTTTACATGATGTATTCAGGTGAAAGCCAAGATGCATCTTAATTTTGGTCTAATTATGAACCTGTGCATCATTTTGTAGGATCACAAGGCACTTTCGTAGTAGAGATCAATTTACTAGCTCTCCAGAAACAACCTATATTCTTTGAAGTAGCACTACTCTCTCATTCCATAAAGCTTGAAATTGCATGTATAATCAACACTTTTTATTGCACTAAGCCTATTATAAAGCTTCTGTTTTTTGATCAAATTTAATTTTTTTTTCAGCCTGTTGATGTACTGGATTACACCAACTGATTTTTAAATGTTCAACTAGACTTGCATACACAGAATAAATTTCACCTAGTTAGGGTAGACAATTCTTTTCCTACATTATTGGATTTGATTTACTAATTTTTTATCAAATATTTTTGTAGGCCTATGCATGAGCTATATTAGTAAAAATTTTTCCTTACTTGCAACATTTTTACCCAGTTTTGGTATTCAGGTTATTCTACCCTCATGGAATGCTTTTGGAAATAGTTCTTCAGCTTCTGTTTTCTGGAAAAGTCTGTGGAAATGGGCCTAAGTTTAACGTAAACATTTTGTGGAATTCACTAGTGAAACCATCATCTGGAGCTTGTGCATTGTTTTTGGAAAGTTATCAATTATTGCTTCTATTTTATAAAACATTTGGGTATATCCAGGTTATTTGCATGTACTTTTGTGAATATAGATTGTGTCTCTTAGAGAATTGATCTATTCTATTTCATCTAAGTTACCAAATTTGTGAACAGAATGGTATATGCTATTCTTTTATTAACGTCTGTGGAATCAGTAAAAATGATCCTTCTGTCATTTCCAGTATTAGCAATGTGTGTCTATTCCCTTTCTCTTCTTGGGTAGCCTGAATAGAAGTTTATAATTTTCACTGATATTTTCAGAGAACCAATTTTGGTTTTGCTGATTTTCTTTAGTTTCCTGTTTTTCATTTCATTGATTTCTGTCCTAATTTTTACTACGTTTTTTACCTGCTTACTTAGGATTTAAATTGTTATTTTTTCCCTAGTTCCCTAATGTGAAAGCTCAGATTATTGATTCAATTTTAGAACTTTCTTCTTTTCTTTTTCTTTTTATTTTTTTGAGACAGAGCCTCAAGCTATCCTCCTGGGTAGAGTGCCATGGCTTCACTGTTCATAGCAACCTCCAACTCCTGGGCTCAAGTGAGTCTCCTACCTCAGCCTCCCAAGTAGCTGGGACTACAGGCGCCCGCTACAACGCCCGGCTATTTTTTGGTTGCAGCCATTATTGTTGTGTGGCTGGCCCAGGCTGGATTCAAACCCGCCACCTTAGGTGTATGTGGCTGGCGCCTTAGCCACTTGAGCCACAGGCGCCGAGCCACTTTCTTCTTTTCTAATATGGACATTTAATGGAATAAATTACCTTCTAACCCCTGATTTTGCTGCATTCTACACATTTTGTTAAGTTGTATTTTCATTTTGTTTGCTTCAAAATATTATTAATTTTCTCCTAATACTTTATCTTTGGCTCATGTGTTTTATAAGCATGTTGTTTAATCTCCAGATATTTGGGGAATATGTATACCTTTTATTGATTTCTAGTTTATTTCCTTATAATATGAAAGCATTCTTTGTATAATTTCTATTTCTCTTAATTGGTTGAGGAGTGATTTATGGTCCAGAATGTAGTCAATTTTGGTGATTATTCCATCAAGTTTGAGAATAATGTGTATTCTGCTAGTATTGGGTAGTGTAATTTATAAATATTGATTAGAACAAGTTGACTGATAGTCTTTCATGTCAACTACATTATGTTCTAAATATCACCATACAACATAGGGAAAATGGGAAATGATTGCTAACTGTACCTTTGATTACAAAATATTGATGACAAAATTTTATAAAATATTTACAAAATATCCTCTAGGTGTTGGCCACTGTTCTGTAAAATTTTGTGATGAATATTTTGTAAATAAAGATACAGTTAGCAACCATTTCCCATTTTCCCTATGTCATATGGTGACCTTTGGGATATCCAAAAGTATATCCTTGTTGATTTCTGTCTGCTTGATCTGCCAATATTGAGGGAAGAGTATTGAAACTTCCAACTCTAGTAATGAATTTGTCTATTTCTCCCTGAGGTTCTATCAGTTTTCTTCACGTATTTTGACTCTCTGTGTATCAGGTACATACACATTAAATATTATTATTTTGATTAGAGAATTGACCCCTTTATAATTATGTAATATCCCTCTTTTTTTCCTGATAATTTTTTCTTTCCAGTTCTGAAGTCTGATTTGTCTAAAATTAACATAGGAACTTCAGCTAACCCTTTTCCTTAGAGTTAGCATGCTATATTTTTCTTCAACCTTTTGCTTTTAACCCATCTGGTCTTAACATTTAAGATTAATTTCCAGCAGACATATAGAGTTATATCTTGTTTTTTTGTCCAGACTGACAATATTTCTTTTTTTTTTTTCATTTTTTTTAAAGATTCATCTACATCTTTCTCTCTCTCTCTCTCTTTTTTTCTTTTGAAGTTTTTGGCCAGGTCTGGGTTTGAACCCACCACCTCCGGCATATGGGTCTGGCACCCTACCCCTTTGAGCCACAGGTGCTGCCAACAATATTTCTTTTAATAGATGTCATAGATCACTTATATTGAATATAATTATTGATACAGCTGAATTAATATCTATGTAGTTCTGTTCTATTTGTTACATTTGTACTTTGTGGGTGTTTTTGCCTCTCTTTGTGGGCTTCTCTTCTTTGAATACTTTTTATGATTCTATTTTATTGTCAATTATACTTAAAATTGTTTTTGTGCTTACTCTAGATTTTACCACACGTTTTAACTATGTAAGTCCAACCTAAATAGTGCTGTTGCGTGTTACTTGTAGCACAGCTGCTTTATAACAGAGTATTAGGAATTCTTCCCTTCGATTTCATGTTTCATTGCTATCATAGATTTTCCCTTCTTTATATGCTATAATCACTCAATACTTCATTACTAGCAGTAATTTCAATGAAGTTATATTTTAGGCCAATCAAGAAGAAGAAAAGCACCAATGCTTTTCCTTCCTTTATCTTTCTGACCTAGGTCATTTTCATTGTGCTTTTAGAAGATAGGTTAATATTTCTTACAGGAAGGAACTTCTAGAGATGAATTCCATTTTTTAAAAAATATATTTTATCTTTTTAGAGTGATTTTAGGTTCATAGCAACATGAAGCAGAAAATCCACATCATATTCACATGCCCGCTGCCCCAACAGATGCACAACCTCTCCCCTTATCAACATCCTACACTAGAATGGTACCTTTGTTACCATTAATAAACCTATTCTGATATATCATTATCACCCAAAGTCTACATTTTGTATTTAGGCTTACTCTTGGTGTCTTGGCAAGTGCACAATAACATGTTTCCACCCTTATGATATCATACTGAATAGTTTCACTGTCCCCTAAGTCTTCTGTGCTCTGCTTATTAATTTCTCTCCCTCAACCAACCCCTGGTATCCACTGACATTTTTACTGTCTCCATAGTTTTATCTTTCCTAGAACATAATAGAGTGAATTCAAGCAGGATGCAGTCTTTTCAGTTTGCCTGCTTCCACTTAGTAGTATACATGTTACCTTCCTCCTTGCCTCTTCATAGATTCATAGCACTTTTTTCCCTTCTGAACTGAATGATATCTTTGTCTAGATATTTCACAGTTTACTTATTCATTTATCTACTTTAGGACATCTTCATTGCTTCCAAGTGTTGGCAATAATGACAGAAGCTGCTATAAACATCTGTGGGCAGGTTTTTGTGTGCACAAAAGTTTTCAACACATTTGGTTAAATACCAAGGACTGAGGTTACCGAATCATGTAGTTAAGAGCATTTAGCTTCATAAGAAACTGCCAAACTGTCTTTCAAGTGACTGTACCACTTGGCATTAACAACGAGAGTTCCTGTTGCACAATGTGAGGATGTTCAGCATACCTCCTGGGCGAAGAGCTCTTCTACAACTTGAAATTTACCTTGGCAATGAGAACAATGTAATCTAAAAATTTGTACTTCATATTAATTTGAAATTTAAAAAAAGATGTGAAGGAGTGGTCCTATATAATTTTCCACTTACGTATCAGTCTTTTAGTGGGCCTATGTTTTGGCCTGAGATCTTCACAAGTGTTTTTTCTTATCTAGTATAGAGAGGTTAAGGGAAATGTCCCCTTTGGTCTGAAAGTTCACTAAAAGAACAACTCAAAATTGGGCAGATTCATAAGAGAAAGAGGTTTATTTCCTGTACGCACAGGGAGAATCACAGAGTGATTACCCAGTATCCCAGTGGGATCCAGGAATTTGTATCCCACTTTAGAGGGTAGGGAGAAATATAGGTAATTCTGTTTAGGGGCAATAAATAGTTGGTAGGGAGCATGAATGGATAGGGAAAAAACAGATCGACTTTTGAATTCCTCTGAGAGATATGCATTATGTTGAAAATTTGTGCCAGGTCTGGTGTATTCTTGATCATCTTTCCTGCAATATATTAAAATAATAGAGAGGGAGAGGGAGGTCAATAATTCTGTTGATGGGTCATTCTGGTTATGCAGACAGGGAAAGGCCATTCTTAGGGCTTCTTGATTTCTAAGGGCCTTTAACTCAAAAATATTCCTTATACCAAGGATTCATGTTTTGGAGTGAAATTTCCTGAGCTCCTTCAATAGCTTCTTTTTATTCTCTCCTCATCCTTAGCTGAGACAGGAAGACTAGAAGAGGAGGCTAGAGTGAGAAGGATGCTATTTTCCCAGGGGTCTGGGACAAGGTTCTGACTCATTACTTTCACCAGGAGAGCAGGCCTCTGTTATAAACAATGCCCTCCGAATATTTCACAATGTTACTTTTCCCATCCACTTGCCAGAGCCATGAGATTTTTCTTGGTTCTTTGACAGTGAGAGTTCCTAGCTGTAAACCCCAAGAAAGTGTAGAGGCATTTCTAAGGCCAGGGCCCCCAGGAGTCTCTAACATTCATGTTAGTCCCCACTCAGCCTCCAGCAATTTGTCAAAATTACCATTTAGATGTTCCTACCAATTTTTGTATTGCTCTAGCGATTATGCTCCATTTAAAGAGATCACAGCTGTGACTCATTGAATTTGCTTGTCTTTCCAGATTTCAGAATGACACTTTGCCCTGTAACCTCAATTCTCTGATGGGTCCAGGAAAAGTCATTGCTTTTCAGTTTGTTTAGCTTTTTACTTATGAGAATACTAATGATCCCTTCCAGGTTCTTTACTTGTTGGAGCTGACACCACAAGTGAGCCTTTGCTCTTTTCATTCGAGTTTATTGTTTCAGTTATTTGACTTGAGCCTCCATTGTTTGTGGCATGTCAGAACCAAATGCACTTTATATTCTTTCCTTCCTCTTTCTTCCTATCTGACAATGTCCTAATCCATGAACACTCATACCATATAAGGTAAGATTCCTCTTAGCTACCCATAGCAGAGAAACCTAAACAAACAGAGACTGATAAGATGAGAGAAGCCAGTTTTTCTCTCATGTTGAAGTAGGGATCCCAGGCTAGTCTAGAGATACTCTAGAGACGTAGAGATTCAATTTATTTCTTTACTCTCTAATAGCCTTACCATGTAACTCTCAGTTCAGGAGGGCTGCTAAATCTTTAGCCATGACCATTTCCATGAAGAAGAAGAAAGAAAGAAGGTTAAGGGACAAAAAAGGCATGCAACTGCTCACATCTGCATAAATGTATTCATGATCTATGTGTGCTGGACTTAATAAAAAAATAACAATTTTTATCCTATAACTTCTACATACATCTTAGTCTTATGGCCATATCTAACTGTAAGAAAACCTGGGAAATGAAGTCATTTTTGCTGTGTGCATTGGAACCCCAGTTAAGACAATAGTTTATCCACAAAGCAAGGGCATATAATGTATATTGAGTTGACAAATAGTACATTCTGTCAACAAGATTCAAAAACAATAATCTTTAAAAGTTAATAGCAATTTGACTTAGAGTTATTTCTCGAAAGCCAATTTTTAAAGAAAAACAATTACAATTGGCCTTGTTTTTATTCACAGGTAAAACAAATCACTGTTTAAGGCAAATTACTAATCGGATCTTGCTTTGAATTTCTGGGAATGTAATAAATAAATTCTGATAGTGGTTCACTTTCACACACTGGCTTAATTATTAGGGATAATGATGATTAAGATTTTTTTGTTGTTATTGTTTGAGACAGAGTCTCACTCCATTGTCCACGGTAGAGTGAGTGCCATACTGTCACCACAACTCACAGCAACCTCAAACTCTGGGGCTCAAGTGATCCTCTTGCCTCAGCCTCCCCAGGAACTGGGACTACAGGCACCCACCACAACACCCATCTACCTTTTCTATTTTAGTACAGATGGGATCTCACTCTTGCACAGGCTGGTGTCTAACTCCTGAGCTCAACCAATCCACCTGCCTGAGCCCGCTACAGTGCTAGGACTATAGGCATGAGCCACTGTGCCTGGCCACAATTACTGGAGTTTTGGAGGGAGAGAAAAAGTGTAATATTAAACTACTGCTTTACTAAGAGGGAAGATTAGGTTGGGAGAAATCAAGGAAATAGGGGAAAAAATTGCTAGGGCATTGTGCTTTTTGTATTTGATTCAACTACAGCAGTTACAGAAGCAATTTGCTTCTTTTTTTTATCAACAAAAGGGGGCAAAGCATCACCACTGGATAATGTTATCTCATTTTTTAGTTGAAGAAGTGAAGCATCCCAGGTCTTTGCCGCCGTTAATAAGGATTTACTAGTCCCAAATTGATCAGTTATTGCACAAATTATTAAAGGTTAACTATATAACAAATTGATAGAACAAGAACTGATTGGGGAGGTTCAATACCTAAGTATTTTTTTTTTAATTTTCTGTGTGATGCTTATTTAAGTAAAATTTTGGTAACTGTGGTTTAAATTTATGCATATATTTTATTTGAGACAAGTGGACAGGTTTATGCCATCATCAGCCTATTTAACAGAGAATTTCCTAGTTTCAGTGTTTTAACTGGAGTGCTTCAACCTCAGAAAGAAAAAGATAGACGACTTCCTAGAAGTGACAAATGGTACAAATCCTTCCTTAATGATAATATCTTTAAAATGTCAATTTCTATGGCAGAAAGGAGCTGTTGATTAAAATGGATGCGCTACTGCTATTACTATATTTAAAGTGTTTATAAATTATTTTGTTCACTATATTGTGTGGGATATGACTAAATAAAATATAAGCAAATAGATATATATTTTTTCAGAAATCACAAGAGATTAAAATCAACCGAGTCATTCTATATCACTTACACATCACTGTGGGGTTTGAAATTTACTATGATGTCCTGGGGTCCTATAACTGTTGTCAACCAGCCAGGTTCATCTGCCCACTGCCCAAGAGGAAGCCAATGTCCAGAGACAGCAGGGTTTAATTTAAAGCATAGAGAGAGTTTGTTTGACATAGCACTAAATGAAGAGCCATTGGTCAAATCTGCCTTCCCAAGAATTGAGGGGATGAGTTTTAAAGACAGTTTGGTGGGCAGAGGATTAGGCAATCAGGGTCTGCTAATTGGCTAATTCTAGGGCAGAAACATCAGTCCTTTGCTATGTGCCACTGTCTGAGTGGGTCAGCTGACCCACTGGAATACAGTTCCTTGGGTGAGGCTCAAGGACCAGTTAAGTCAGTTTCTGGATCTGGGTAGGTCAGTCAATCCATTGGAATATAGAACCAGAAAGACATCTCAGAAACTATCCCTAGGCTCCTAACAGGTGATGTTTTTTATGCAGAAAAATTAAAAATCCTACTCTCACAGTGCTCTCTAGAGTAGTAATTATAGAGAACCAAACAAGGGGACAGTGACTATTATCAAGCAAATGAGGGGACAGTAGCTGATTATTATCCCTATCTTAGGTAGGCCTATTCCTTCACAAAGTGTTGGGAGGCCCTTCCTCTAGTTCTTCTCCAATTTATAAGGTCATTTTCATAACTAGATCATGAGGTACTTTCTCAGTAATTAAAGTATGTAAATTGTGTTCAGTGTTGCCTTACAGTGAAATGTCACTTTGTTGAAAAGGAGTAATTCAAATAAAGTGTATATGTTAATTGTCAGTTAAATAGAAGAGCAAATGAACTGAATCATCCAATTAACCATTTAGACAAATGAATATATATTTGGGTCAAATAAAGATACTTGGCTCACTTTCAAGAATCACTTAGAAGCAATTTACTCACCATGGTGTAAATGAGCATTTTAATACTTTTAGAGGTACCCGCTGGGCTGATGGTCAAGATATCTCAGCAAGGTCCTGTTTCCCTATTGCTTACATCAGATGCCTAAAATCTCTAAGGAGTAATTTGCAGAATATCTGATTATCATCTACGTTAAAGTAAAATTTTAAAATGAAGTTATGATTTTAATTTCCCTCATTGTATTATCATGTTTGCTTAAGCATATGTCAACTTCAGTAAGGTGGGGAAAAATGATTTATGCTTTTAAAAGGTATGTAAGACTAAAAGTAAAATTAAAGAATACCCCTTTATAGCCAGCTGCTGTGCTAACTTTTCAAACTCTACCTAAATAAAAAAGCAAATGAACATAGCCTAAGATTGATTGCACGTGGAAAATAAACTGAAAAACAACTGGCAACAGTACACAATTCAGTTTGTTATCGCTTTGCATTTTCCCCAGAACATACAGGTTGCCAAAGGGTTATTATTTTTTATAATTGAGTTATAGAAAATTATTTTACTAGTCTTTTATAAGTCAAAAAGCTTGTCTCCTCTCAAATTCACAGTGCTTTTTAAAGATAAATCTGTTATTCCTTTTTTTTTTTCCGGACACAGCTGTATTGGGGAGCAGAGGCTCCTACACAGTAGGAGACGGCACGTCCCGGGCCCAGAGACAGAGAACTCTGCACAGTGCCATGCTGCCCGCCTGGGGCCCAGACTGTGAGGAAGCCCGGAGTGGCGAGTTAAGGCAGCTTGGCTGGAAGGGAGCGGGGAGTAAATCTGTTATTCCTTAATCAATTCAAGTACTATGAGATCCTTTATGTATCTGGTGACTATGGATTGATTTTGTGCTACCAAAATTCATATGTTGAAGTGTTAATCCAAAATGTGATGGCATTTGGAGGTGAGGCCTTTGAGAGGTAATTAGGTTCAAATGAGGTCACAAGGGTGAGGACCTTACAATGGGATTAGCGCACCTGCAAGAAAAGACCAGAGAGCAAGACCCCTCTCCCTCTGCTACCCTCTCTATATTCCTCCACCCCATATTTCCCTGTCTTTTTTGCCACGTGAAGACACAGCCAGATGATGGCTATCTGCAAGCCAGAAAGAGGGCCCTGACTGGGAATCAAATCAGCTAGCACCTCAATCTTGGACTTCCCAGCCTCCAGAACTCTGAGAAATAAACATCTATTATTTAAATCACCCAGTTTATGGCATTTTAACGGCAGGCAGAGCAGACTAAGACATTGGCAAACTTAAATTATTCTCATGGTGCAAAGGATAGGTTAATTTAGTCATTTATTAGTTGAGTGCACAATGTCTTTTAGGAAATGTGGTAGTGACTGGGAATGCAATATAACTTAAACATAGTTCATGCCCTTTGGAGATTACAGAATAACAAGAGTGACTGGAAATAACAAATCTAATGGGCAAAGTTGTGTGACAGATTGAAGCAGAGAATTCTATGAGAACATATGAGCAGGGAAGCTAACCTGAACAGCACTGTGTCTGTGAAACCGTTCTTTTACCTATCAAGGTAGCAAGTACTGAGAAATCAATTTTTGGCTAGAGAACAATAGTCATGTATATTTGTAATTAAGGTTGTGATGGTATTGAAGTGTAATAGGTCCCTATTATATAGGAATACTTAAATTATACCTTTATACAAGCTCATCCCTAGAAGTTCATTTATATGCCCATGTATAAATGATAAATAAGATGGGAAAGCAACTTTGTTATTATCCAGTCAATAAAATCTGAAATGCAAAGATTTCTCATAAGACTGGAATAGAGCATATAAGTTAGAAAGGAAGAAAAGAGCATACTTGGGTTTTAACTCAAATCCTGAATTTATAACCAGACTTTTACTAAGCTAAAAGTAACAAGAAAGCCTAGATTCCAAAGAACCTATAAGAGAGAATATATAAGTTACCTTCAATCTCCAATCTTACTTCCATGTAAAAAAAAAAAAGAGGAAGGATGATGAGATTCAGAATCTTTTATCACAAAGTTATTACTCACTAGGATATGTTTTGACCTAATCAATTTTCTAGTATCTGAAAAATCAAAATATTATTCCACTCTCTTTGGTTTACAGAGAGGGTGTAAAGGAGGTATAAGCAAAAGTGGACCGAGAAGCAGTCAGAACCGCTGAGAAGATTTCTTCTTCCCTGATTTTCCCACTTTTGTTGTTGTGGTGTAAGCCAACAAGCTTGACAGCTAAGCCCAGGAGTTGGTTCTCCTCTGGAGAAAACGGTAAAAAAATGGATAGAAATACTCCTATCTTAGATAGGCTTGCCTCATTTTTTACAGCTCCTGTTGGTGTTTACAAATCGAATACAGTGGACATTCTGACGGATTGGCCTCAAAAGATTAACAGATTGGTCAGGATAGGAATTTAATTAACTATACGGTCTCCCTATTCCTGAGGTTGAATATTTACTTCTTACTCTTTAATTCCCGTAATACTGTGTAAAGTGACACTGCTCTAATTCTTGATAAAGGGTTATACAATGAATATCACCTTGTAGAAAACTATGTATCAGAGACTGATATGGGCAGTTGGTGTAAAGTAGAATGAAACTTGCACAGAGTTGTTTGTCAGAGGCCTGGCTACAATCAGAGTTTAAGTCGAGAGTATGCAAGGTGATACACAAGAGATGGCTTATGATATGCCCTCCATTAAGTTGAATTCATCTTAAAGTTGTTGGTCAGTCACGATCTCTATAATAGTCTTAATACGAAAAGGTTAATGGAAGAAGCTGCAATCTCTGCTTGCTTTTAACCACTCTAAGACACCATTGATCTTTATCCCCTTCCTTTACTATGCCACTTTGTACCGTGACTAACAGAGAACGAAAGAGTGCATTTCCCAAATTCTTATCAGTAATAAAGATTGTTGGCAAAAATGAAAGTGCCAATATCAGATAAAAAATGGAATCGTGTTGCTTTCATTTTGCTATTTGATTTACAGCAGATCAAAGCACACGAAGTTTACAGTATCTTAAACATTTCTTCTTTTGTAAAGACCCCATTCTGCTCCTTTTCTGATTAACTTGAGCATTTCCCTAATTCGGATTGATTTTTAAGAGCTCAGAACGAATTAATGAATTCAACTGCAAATCCAGAAAATGTGAATGACCAGTGAGAAACAGATGTGGGGCAATGGCAGTATTCTAGTGCCTTTTTAACCACACTGAATAGGTTGTTGCTGATTTGTCTGTACTAGTTGCAAAATAGACTGTTATGATTAAAAAAAACAAAACAAAACTCTGAACCATTAAGCTTGAGTTTTAAACCCAGGATTATGATGAGTACCATACTTCTCATAAAACTCAAAGGAGGATGTTTTTAAAGTGCACCTTGTATTGATATTTCTGGACCAAAGTGTCATTACTAATTTGAAAATATTTTCTGGTTCTGTTTCGATAATAGAATCAAAGTACTTGAACGAGTCATGCTCACGCACAGCACATTGCTCTAATTTCCCCCATTGGTTATCACCAAGGTAGGAGTACAAGTTGAGTTTGCAGGTTTATCAGCCACTTGCAGCCCTGTTTACATTATGTGGGCCTCCTTAAAACCCATGTCATGGAACCAATTTAATTTTCTGCTCAAGAGCACTGTTTAATTTACATTCAGGGTGTTCTGTTGTTTGAGTTTTAGGCTTTTTGAGAAAATAGTTTTATCAGAACACTTCCTAAGGCAGGTAATAAATTCTAAGTTGCAGACGATCGCTGAAGAAATTTAGACAGGTGCCTCCTCATTAATTAATTCCCCCACGTAAATTAGCTTTTGAGTGGATGTTACAAAAAGGCAAGTTTCAGTTCAAAATAAGGAAAATATTTAATAATTTTAGCGGCTTAAAATTGGAGAACACTCCCTCGAAAGTCAGTGAATTCTTAGTCACAATCAGGGTTAAATGTCCAGAGACTCAAGTGTTTTAGACAATGATTCCACTGGGAGTGAGGGTTCGCCTCACTTGTATCTGTATAAGGGTGGCCTAAGCCCTGCACATTAACAAACAACCCTAATCTAGGCTTAGTACAACATAATTTTCTCACATGCTAAAAGCCCGAGAGAGGTTGAGGCTGGTACATAGCTGGCTTTGCTAATTCTTGTCACTTTGGGACTCAGTTTCATGGGAATTTCATCTTGGCATGAGCTTCTATTATTACTAGAATTAAGGCAAGGTGGTGAATTAGACAATGGCTCTTAAAGATTTTCCTTATAAGTGATGTTCCATTTTATTGGCCAAATGTTATTTAACCTGTGAAAAGAAGGAGATCTTGCTATTTGCCACACCATAGGTGGACCTAGAGGACATTATGTTAAGTGGGGAAAAAAAAAAACAGGCACAGAAAGAAAAATATTGCATGGTTTCACTTATGGGGAAAATTTTTAAGGTCACCTATATACACAGATAGAAATAAAGTAGTGGTTTAGTTGTTATCCAAGGTTGGGGCGGAAAGAAATGGGAGATGTAGGACAAAAGATACAAAGTACAAAATATGTAGGATGAACAAGTCAAAAGATCTCATATACAAAGTGTCTGAAAAGTCACCTCTAAAATTGCCATAGATAGGAAAAATGGGAAATTGTAGCAAAATCTACCTTTATTTACAAAATATTCATTATGCAATTTTACATGAGGTGGCCAAGAAATAGAGAATATATTGTAAATATTATTTTTTTGGCAGGGTAACAGAGCCTCTCTCTGTCATCCCTGGTAGAGTGCTATGGCATCAGAGCTGACAGCAACTTCAAACTCTTGGGCTCAAACAATCCTCTTGCCTCAGCCTCCCAAGTAGCTGGGACTACTATAGGTGTGCACCATCATGTCTGGCTAATTTTATTCTTTTTTAAAATTTTTGTTATTAATTATTTTATATTAAATAATAGCTGTGTACATTAATGCATGAATGGGATACAATGTGCTGTTTTTTTTTTTTTTTTTTTGAGACAGAGCCTCAAGCTGTCCCCCTGGGTAGAGCGCCATGGCATTACAGCTCACAGCAACCTCCAACTCCTGGGCTCAAGCGAGTCTCTTGCCTCCGCCTCCCAAGTAGCTGGGACCACAGG
>CAUYTI010036393.1:0-14818 GCA_963575145.1 Galago senegalensis | reverse complement strand
CTAAGAGTAGAATGTGAACGTTTTAAAACAATAACTGAGAAAATGACATGAAGGCTGTGTTGACCAGTTTGTTGGAAGTATTTCAGATTGCATGTGAAAACCCCACACTGTACCCCAGAAGTGCATTAATGTACATAGTTACCATTCAATTAAAAAAAAGAAATACCTTCCAATTAGAGATTGAATGTGTGTGTTTCCCCAAAATTCATATGTTAGAACCATAAGCCCCAATGTGAGAATATTTGAATAGCATTTGGATATGCAGTCTTAGGATTAGATGAAGTCATGAGGCTGATGGCCCCAAACTGGGATTATTGTTCTTATAAAGAAAAGAAGAGAAACTAGAAGTCATACATGCATTCTCTCCTCTCTCTCTCTCCTTCTTGTTCTAGGCTATGTGAAGAAACAGTGAGAAGTTTGGAACAAGGAAGAAGGCCCTCACCAGGGAGACCAAATTGGCCAGCATCTTGATCTTGGTGTGCCCATCCTTAAGTACTCTGAGAAATAAATGCTATTATTTAAGACATCCCATCTAAGATATTGTTTTATAGCTGCCCAACTGACTAACCTCTTTAAAGGACATAGGTTAATGTGACCCGCTGTGGGACTGATGTGCTTTCCTATAAGACAGAGAATGTGACACATCACATGTAGCCTCTGTAATGTTTGGTTTGGAAACCCAGTAGTGGAGGCTGGAGCTGCTTATGTCACCATTAATCCCAGTGGTTCTCCTGGGGGATTTTCTCCTCCTGTCACCTCAACTTTAATCACAACTTCTAGAAGTCCTATTTTCAATGTGTGAAACAGTTCTACTTGGAAACAGTAAGGATTCTACAGAACCTAAAATTATAAATGCTATTAAGAAGGAACGATGGGGTTCTTATGCCAAAAAGACCAATAGGCAAAGGGAGGGATTCTGCTGTCTGGGCAATTGAAATAGATTATTATGAGGATATGAAGTTGTTATTACATAAGAGAAATAGAAGAGAAGAGATTTTGAAATAAATTCATGAGTGAAGCAAGTGTCATTTTTCTTTTTTTTTTAATCAGCAGATAAACAAAATAGGAAATTGCAGCCACGTAACCAAGGGCTCACATGAAGGTTGGGATTTCCCAGTGATATACTAGAGCTGGCTCAGATCAGCTTTTGAAAGACAATCATTAAAATAGTAAGAAATTCTGAACTTGTTGTTATAGTTATTGTTTAAAAATTAAATTATGGCCAGGAGCAATGGCTCACGCTTATGATCCTAGCATTCTCCGAGGCAGAGGCAGGTGGATTCCCTGAGTTCAGGAGTTAAAGACCAGCCTGAGCAAAGGGAGACCCCCTCTCAACTAAAAATAGAAAACCTAAGAAAAAATGAAAAATAAAACTATAAAAACTAGCTGGGTGTTGTGGCAAGTGCCTGTAGTCCCAACTACTTGGGAGGCTGAAGCAAGAGGATTACTCAAGCTCAAGTTTGAGTTTGCTCTGAGTGATGACACCATGGCACTCTACCAAGGATGGCAAAATGAGACTCTATCTCAAAAATCATAAATTAAAAATAACCAACTAAAGAAATAAAATTAAATAATATAATCTTCAATTAAAAATATATAAAGACCAAAGGTAATAAATACTCAAAAATCATAGTCTTAATTATTTCACTAGATTTTATCTATGGTTCTGAGATCACTATTTATGTATTTTTTTTATTTATTGGGAAATAGTATATAGTGATATGCTACTGTATCTTTCTTCTCAATCTTACAAGAATATCTTGAAATTAGCCACAGTACGATGTCCAATGAGGTCAGTAAGTGTTACATAGTGATTAGTACAAATAATGGAGAAAATCTATTTCCAGAATTCACAAATTACAGTGTTGTTCATGTCATTGGTAAATGAGTGAAGTTTTCAGACATGTTTTGCAGTTTTACTTTTGTCTTTCTGTTAACAAACTATAAGGAAATATAATTACTAGGGCATTACAAGGGATCCCCCATGGGCATGCAATTAGGTAAAGAAAAGTCTGGTAGAAAGAATATAATGAATATTATTTGTGATGTCAGGACTTCCTTTCTTAGGGGGAAGTAGGGCTCACTCATTAATTCTTCAAAGTATCCTTCTTAGAAATTGTGACTGGTAATTGAAGAAGTAATAACAGGAAGAAAAGAATGTCAGATGGGGCACAAATGGGTCTGAGTGCTGAAAAAGGTCGACTTCTCCAGGAACTGACAGTGCTACACTCATAAATTTCAACATGCTTCAGTGGATTTCCACCAGCAAGTGTCTTCACTATGTCAGCCATGGAACATAATGATTAGCATAAGTGCCTGGAAATAAACAGCCCTTGGATCATTCCCCAACTAGTGGCTGAAAGGGCTTGATGTATAACATCTCAGGTCCTTATACATCCAGTGAGATGATTCTGACAGAGACAATTTACAACATTTCAGATAGTTCCCTCTGGGTTTAAGGTCTGGTCACCCACAGTGGATGTTGACTAAATAAATCAGCCATTACTGACAGCTTCCCACTCTTGTTTAAACTCCTAGTCCTTGGTCATTGCTCCTGACGCCTTCCCCTTACCTCAGAATTTCCTTCTAAATACTCCAAATGAGCATCTTATAGCATCTCAGAAACGCTCCTACGTACTGTTGTGATCTTCCACATGGTTTTAAAGTGCTATAAGCCACGGATACG
This sequence comes from Galago senegalensis, assembly GCA_963575145.1. Classification (NCBI taxonomy): domain Eukaryota; kingdom Metazoa; phylum Chordata; class Mammalia; order Primates; family Galagidae; genus Galago; species Galago senegalensis. Next base: position 12,132 of record CAUYTI010036393.1, on the reverse strand, counting down.
GAAGGAAAAAAAAGTGCTCTGGTCCTTCCAAGGGGCTTTTATGTTATAAAAAAGCAAAGTGAAATGAAATGAATACTTTTTATGTGCAATTATATATTACGAATTGTCATTTCTTTTTCTTAATGATTTGACAGGCCATTGGAAAAAGTTATGATAAGTGGGGTAAAAATTTAAAAATGCTGCAGCTACAACTGGGTAAGATCCTTTGATGAAAACATCATTTTTTTCAGGGGTACCCTATTTATCTAAATATCTATCTCTCCCTATCCCTTTCTCTACCTGTCTACCATTCTGAGGTTTAAAGTAATAAATAATCTCTTCCCTAACCATTTTGTGGTAAATATTGAATATACTATACGCATAGAACTATAGAAGCAGAAGAAACAGGAGACTGGATTTTTTCCAAACAGCAGAGTAACATTAGAAATTTTCTAGGTCTTCACTTCCTAAAAGGTGTTCTGTGGCAAACTAGTCTTTCAATACATGTATAGCTCTTAAAAATAGTAAGCTTAAACGGTATGTTTAAAGACCACAAGAAATCTCCTCTATCTCTATTTTATTCACCCCAATCCTTCCCCTGGTATATTCACAATGAAAATGTGAAACATCTCTTTTAATCAATTTTTATTTTTTCTTAAATGTTGACTTTTTTGCTATTTTGTCTTAATTTATTAAGAACTGGGAAATTAATGTGCACATGTTTGTTGAACAGCATATAAGATATAGACTGTGGAAAGCACCATTCTTGGGATCCAAATATAGGAGTCAAGCAGATATCACTAGCAGTGCGAGTCTAATTAACTCAGTGAACACTTCTCTGTGCATTTATTTATTTAATGTAACTTAAAATTAGATATCTAGGCCCCAGGCTTTCCTATTAAAACTATGAGACTCTATTGATTTATATATTATTTGTTAGTATTTTAAATGTTTTCAGTTCTCAAACCATTTTTTGTTTTCTTTTGATAGAGTCAAACAATGAACAAGTATTAGCTAAGCCACCTCAAAAGTTCATAAAGTGAAATAAAAGACAATTTAAGGTCATTAAGAAAAGTAAATGCTAAAAGAGAGGGATGTGTAGAATGTAGCTTTTTTTCTTACCATGAAACATCTCAAAGTTTAGAAGAAAGTATCATTTATGTAGAATCATTAGAGTCATTAACCACTGGCAATTAAATGCAATGCAATAATTCTATAAAATAAAATTACAAATATAGTTTCTTAATAAACAGTATCAGTATGAATGACTATTTACCAATTCATCAGAATGATTCTTATTATACTACTATAATAATTGTGTATGTATTACATTAATTGTATTATATTAATAGTATTAAATCTGGGAGAATCTATGCCCTTTATAGATTATCCATATTGGCTTGGCCCATAGCATGATTCAAACTACAATTTGCCTAGATACAAAGTGAACTTTCTTCAAAGGCACAGTAATCTTCATGTTAATGTGGCTTAGAATTTCAAGGGCATACCTGATATAACAATCATAAATGTTGTCATAAATATTTCTGACATTTATTCATAGTACTTTCTTTAAAAGCAAGTTAATATTTCAAAAATAAATTAATAGTAACATCATTTCTCAGCCCAATTATGAAATATGCTAATGTGTCAGACATTCTTAATGCATCAGGATAGGCTGGGGACTGCTGCAGCCTAAGTAAAAAGAATTTTAAAAAGCAGTATTCCATGGTGAATAATTTAACCATATGGTCATTTGGCTTTGATTTAATTCAGCAATGGGTGTTAGAAATTTTATGGCATACCTAGACTAGATCGACTACTTCTATAAAGGACATTTTACAGAAAATGAGATATAAATAGTATAAAAACTTCATTTATTATATTTCTTTCCAGATTTTAGTCCAGTCTTTTCAAACTCTCCAAGGAAACATATTTTCTTTGGTATATTAGAAATGACTTAACCAATTCAGCCTAAATCTGAGAGTACTGACACCATTAATGTGTAGGGAGTGTATTTTGGATGAACTTTGATAAATCAGGAGTAATCAGAGAAATTTCTCACAATTAAATTTTAATTATGCCTAGATACCAGAAAGACAGAGTGTGTGGTGTTGGGATACGGCATTGTTCTGCTCTCTTATATTAAAGCCTCAGTTCTCTCTATAGGTGTATTTTGAAAAAGTCCAAGTACTTCAGACATGTATGTGTGTGTTAAAAGTACACGTGTGTAGATATTTCTAATGTGAGTGTGTATCTACACTCACACATACACATTTCAATAGGAATTAACAATTTGGTTTTTCAAAAAGGGAAGAGTTATGTTCATGACAAAGTATTCACTTATCTAATTCCCCAAGTGGAATCAATGTACTTTTTCCTAGGGAAACGTGGGCTTGCTCCTCTTACCCATGAGGAATGAAGGCAGGTCATCATGTCAATGATAGCAGGTGAACTTACATGAGTGTAATTTAATAAAATTTGTGCTGAGAATTTAATGAATTAGTTAACATTGTATGTCTAAAATGTGGCAACGTTTTAAAGTATGCCTTTGTATAGGATATATATCACTTCTTTGAACATTTGGGTCTTCATTTTTAAAATGAGGATAATAATCCCTGCCTTATGTTCTCTGTAGTTTGGTGTTAAGACTGATGATAATTCAAAATCCTTCTCCAAGTCTAACATTTCATTATCCCTTCTATTTTTGTATCTACTATACTTGCCACCCAAAATCTGTTAGGCCCACATGAGATAACGTGTAGTAACAAATTAAAACAAAGAAAACAAATTACTATTTAGAGAACATGTGAAGTCATTTTTAGACCAACACCATTGAAAAGCAAGAGCACAAGTGATTTGGTGTAGGCGCTGATGATCTGTGGTTGAGGAAAGCAATAGATAAAAATATCGCCTATGCATTGTAATCCTGCACAGCATTCTGAGGAGCTTCAGAGTATCATGGGGGGGTGAATATGCGACTGATATAGTTGGAAGATAAAACTATTAAACACTAAATTCTAGGATTGCCATCATGGTTGTTCGTATACTTAATTGCAGCACTGTTGATAGTTTATCATCTTTCAAACTATTATTGTTCATGGATTCCATTAAGCCAATGAACAAAGATCAATTATAATATTAAGTAAAATTGTTTATTCTTTCAAGAAACTAGCTCTCTTGCCCTTTGTTAATTCTCTTCATGTTATGTCTTTTTGCTGGTGTTCATTTTTGCTGTCCTTGCTGTCAGGTGTTTTCCCCTTCCTGGCCACCAATGTCATTCTATTCACAAGGTAACACTTGCAGTAGCACGATTGTCACCTATGTCAGAGCGATCATTGCCTCTGTTACGCAGGGCACCAGCATCTGCCATCTATTTCTCTGATGGATTGGTCCCCATTAAGGAATTTTGTTCAAGTTAAATGTGCACTGATTCAGGGCTTAATTAAAGGAAAAGCATGATGGAATTTCTTGATTTTAAAGAAAAAAATAAATGCATTTCTTGAATTCTTCATATCCTTGTCTTCTTACTATAATTTTATTTCTTTTAATGGTTAAACATCATCTAATTTTTGTTTACTAAATACTGATTAGACCAAATCTACTCTGTCTTCTAAGGCTCATGAAACATATGAAGAAAACAATTAGTATTGAAGTGTTGAGAAAGAAGAGATAAAAGTGATTTATTAACATTATCCCTCAGCCACTATATTGGTGACAATTCCCTGCAGTTCTAAGCGCAATAGTCTTTTTGCCTTGATTATTAATTTGGTGTAAGTCACACCTCAATCTAATTCTAACTTCTATAGATTCCAACTTCATGATTCTGAGTAAGTTGTTTAAACCCTTAGCATATCATCTCGCCACTAAGTTAACAATATAGATTTCAAGAGTTTACGTCATACTATTTATTTACCCTCATTCATTTGTTCATTCATTGATTTCCATAATACTTTAATTTCTTATTACAGTGTAAACCTCAAGAGCAAAAGTCCCTACCTCCTTGTTTAACTTTATATTCTCAGTGCCTTAGACAATGCCCAGAACACAGTACAGACATGATAAGTATCTGAAAGACTAAACACTTACACACTGTATGTGCTAAAAGAGAACAATGAATGAATTTGCAATGTATGAATAATTTGATAGTCTTCTTAATAGGAATTTGTAGTTGATATTACAATTTGCTGCACTTAATGATTAAATGCTGACACACTCAGAAACCAGAATGGATGTGACAGATTTGAAAAACCTGGAGAGTTGACTTAAGACAAAAAATAACCTGGCAAACCACCAAGTTCAAATCATCCATTGACTTCTGGGAACATATTTTATATTTTATTAATTTTTTTCAAACTTGTCTGGGTGTAGGTGATAGATATCAGCTAATTTTGTGGAGGGACTATTTTTCCTCCACTACAATTATGTGTCTCTAATCATCATTAAAAACTGTTGAAATTCTAGGTTCCTGTTCTTTATTTCTTTCATTCTTTCTAACATTAAAGATATTATTACTCCTCTCTCTTTTTGCTTGCATTGTTTTCAATGAGAAAACTAGTGTCATCCTTATTTTCTCTCTGTATGTTGCATTTCCCCCCATTTTTCAGTCTTGATCATAGGTAATGAGCACATGATTATGGGGTAATTTTCTTTGTGCTTCTGTTACAGAAGGTACATTGAATTCTTAGATGTTTAGATTCATATTTTTTTTATCAAAGTTGGAAAAATGATAATGATTCATCCAAATTTTTTTCTTCATCCCTTATTTATTCTTTAGGGATGTGTACCGCACATACATTAGGTCTTCTAAAGCTGTCTCATAGCTCAGGATTATTATATTCATTAATTTTTCTTTGTGCGTGTGTGTGTCTGTGTCTGATTTTGTGTGTCTAACTTTTATAATTTTTTGCTGGATTATTTTAGCATTATTTCAATATATTTGGGGGTACAAGTGTAGGTTATTTTACATGGATGTATCATGTAGTGGCAATATCTGGTTTTTGGTGTTCCCATCAACCAAATAGTGTACATTGCACCCAGTAGGTAATTTTTCATCCCTCATTCCCCTTCAACACTCCCACCCTTGAAATCTTTGATTTCTATTATCCTGGTCTGTATGACCTCAGGTAACCATAGCTTAGATTGCACTTATGAGTGAGTATGTGCAGTATTTGGTTTTCCATTCCTGAGTGCCTTAACATAGGATACTGATCTCCAGTTCTTGCTGTAACAGAGGTAATTCCATTATTTATGGCTGAGTAATATTACATTACAACATTACAAGTAATATTACAATTAATATTACAACTTGCAAAAAAAAATATTACAACTTGCTATAAAAGATGTAATTTTATTTTTTATGGCTGAGTAATATTCTATCAGGGGTGTGTGTGTATGTGTATACTATACGTACTTTATATACTATTGCTATACACACACACACACACATTCTCTTTATCCACTTGTCTGTTGGTAGATACTTAGACTGACATCATGTCTCTGCTATGATAAATTGTGCCGCAACAAGTATCCAAGTGCCTGTACCTTTTGATATAATGATTTCATTTCCTTTGTGTTAGATCAAATGGTATAATAGATCTATTTTTAGTTCTCTGAGACATCTCCAGACTGTTTTTCATAAGGGTTGTAATAATTTATATTCCTACTGACAGGAATGCACAAGCATTCCCTGTTCATCCCATTTACAGCAGAATCTATTGTTTTTTCACTTTGTTAATAATGGCCATACTGACAGGAATAAGATAGTATCTCCTTGTGGTTTTATTTTTCTTTCTCTGATGATTACTGATGTTGAGTACTTATTGTTGTTGCTATTTTGTTGGTGATTTGTATACTTAAAAAAAAAAACCAAAAACTCTGTTCATGTCATCTATCCACCACTTTTTAACAGAAATATTTATGTTTTTCTTGCTGAGTTGTTTGTAGATTCTGGATATTGTGTCCCTTTTTGGATGAAATGTTTGAATGTTTTCTCTCATTTTGTAGTTTGCCTATTTTCTTTTCTTTTTTTTTTTCTTTTGCGATGAGAAGGTTTTTAGTTTATTTAAGTCCCATTTGTTTATTTTTTGTTTGTTTTAATTACCTTGATTTTGGGGGTCTTAGTCATAAACTCTTTGCCTAAGACAAGATTCATAAGTTTGCCCTAGGGTTCCTTTCCTTTCCTTCCCTTTCTTTTCCCTTCCCCTTCCCCTTCCCTTCCCTTCCCTTCCCTTCCCTTCCCTTCCCTTCCCTTCCCTTTCCTTTCTTTCTCTTTCCTTTCTCTCTCTCTCTTCCTTTCCCTCCCTCCCTTCCTTCCTTCCTTCTTTCTGTCATCTTAGGCCTTTTATTTATTTATTTATTTTTGAGACAGAATCTCAGGATTTCACCCTTGTTAGAGTACTGTGACAACACAGCTCACAGCAACTTCAAACTCCTGAACTTAAGTGAGTCTCTTACCTCAGCCTCAGCCTCCCAAGTACTTGGACTACAGGCACCCACCACAACACCCAGCTATTTTTTGGTTGTAGTTGCCACTATTGTTTGGCAGCCACCGGCTGAAATTGAACCCACCAGCTCTGGTGTATGTGGTTGGTGCCCTAGCCACTTGAGCAACAGGCACTGAGCCATGGACTTGTATTTAAAACTTAAAATCATCTTTAGTTGATTTTTGCATGTGAAGAGGGACAGAAGTCCAATTTTTTTCCTCTCCATAAGGCAATTTAATGTTTCTGCCATCATTTACTGGAAAGAGTGTCCTTTCCAAATATTTGTTCTTGTCAACATTTCCAAAGATCCATTCACTGTAGGTATATGGCTTTATTTCCAAGTTCTCTATTTTGTTCCACTGACAGATATGTCCACTTTTACACCACTACCAAGCTGTTCTGGATACTCTCGCCTTATAGCATAATTTGAAGTCAAAAACATGATCTCCCCAGGATTGCTCTTTTTCACTAAGGATATCAGCTATTCAGGCTCTTTTTTTATTCATTGCTTTTTCTACTTCTGTGAAGAAAGCCATTGTTATGACAGGATTTGCATTGAATCTATCTGTCAATTGCTTTGGGCATGAGGGTCATTTTAATGATAGTGATTCCTCCTATTAATGAAAATGGGATGATTTTCCATTTGCTTATATTGTCTACAATTTATTTTATCATCGGTATCTTACAGTTTTCCTTGTAGATATCTTTAAAATCCCCAATTAAATATAGTGCCAAGTTTTTCCTTTGTTCTTCTACAACTATTATGAATGGGATTGAGCTCCTGATTTGGTTCTTGACTTGGCTATTACTGGTGTGTACTAATGCTTCTCATTTGTCTATCTTGAATTTGTAATCTGAGAATTTATGGAATTCATTTATAAAATCTAGGTGTTGTTTGGAAGAGTCTTCAGGGTTTTCCAGGTATAAGATCATATCATCGGAAAACATAGATAATTCAATATTCTCTTTTCTAATTTAAATTCCTTTTTTTTCTTTTTTTGCTTTATTGTTCTGTCTGGAACACCTAATGGCATATTAAAATGATGAGAGTTCCTGTTCTTTAGTGGAAAGATTTCAACTTTTCCCCATTCAGTATAATGTTGGCTGTGTGTTTACTGTATATAGATTTCCTTATTTTGGGTATGTTTATTCTATACCTCTTTGTTGAGGGTTTTTTTTTTTTTTAACCTAGAAACGATGCTAGAGTCTATTGAATGCTTGTTGTGCATCTATCGATATAATATTGTTTTGCTTTTAATTTATTGACTTGAATATATCAAACCATTATCTCATCCTTATGAATAAAGCTCACTTATCATGAATTATTTTCCTGATGTGCTGCTGGTTTGGGTTGGCTAGTATCTTCTTGAGAAGTTTTGCATCTATGTTCATCAGGAATATTAGTTTGTAGAGTTTTCTGTTTGTTTGTTGTCATTGTATTCTTTCCTGGCATTGATATCTGGGTGATAACACCTTCATGAAACAAATTAGGGAAGATGCCCTCTTATCCAACCTTTAGGAAAAGTTTGTGTAAGAGTGGTATCAGTTCTTTATGTATCGCATAGCATTTGGCTGTGAATATGTCTGGCCCTGGAGATCTTCTTTTACTGATCCAATTTATTTGTCTATTTAGAATTTCTATTTCTTCCTGATCAATGTTTCAGAGATTATATGTTTCCAGGAATTAATCTATATCCTCCAGGTTCTCTTGTTTGTGGTCATAGAGATATTCATAATAGTGTTGTATTATCTATTTATTTCTATGGAATCAGAAATCTTCATTTCATTTCTTTTCTTTTTCTTTCGAGACAGAGTCACATTATGTCGCCTTGGTAGAAGGCCATGGAGTCACAGCTAACAGGAACCTCAAACTCTTGGGCTTAAGCAATTCTCTTGCCTCAGCCTCCCAAACAGCTGGCACTACAGCTGCCTGCCACAATGCCCTGCTATTCTCATTTCATTTCTAACTGAACTTACTTGAACTTCTCTTTTCTTGGCTAATTACCAAGCAGTCTATGAAGTTTATTTACTTTTTCAAAGAATCAACTTTTTTTGTTGATTTATTCCATTGCATTTTTTTAATCTCAAGTTTATTTAGATCTCCTAGGATCTTCTTCTCCTTTTTTTTTGCAATTTTTGGCCAGGGCCAGGTTTAAAACTTCCACCTCCAGGAAGTTTGGCTCCCTGAAGTTATCGGGCCAGTGCCCTACTCCTTTGAGCCATAGGAGCTACCCTCATCTTCATTACTTTTACTCTTCAGCTAGCTTTGCATTAGGGTTGTTCTTGATGTTCTACTTCATAGAGCTATAAAATGAAGTTGTTAATCTGTGATCTTTCTATCTTTTTGATGCAGGTATTTATTGCTATAAAGTCTCTTAAAAATGCTTTTGCTGTGTTGCAGAGGTTTTGATAAGCTGTATCACTAAATCCATTCATTTAAAAAAAATTTATCTTGATTTTGTCATTGACGTAAAGATAATTTAGGAGCAGATGGTTTAATTTCCATGCACATTTTTATAGTTTTTACTGTTCCTTTGAAAATTGACTTTTAGTTTTATTCTTCTGTAGTCCAAAAAAGTATTTGGTATTATTTCAAGTTTTCTTTTAATTTGACACCCCCCCCTTTTTTTTTGGCCTAACATGTGTTCTGTCTTGGAAATGCCCCCAGTGCTGATGAGAAGTTTGACAGTTGTTGGATAGACTGGTCTGTGACAGTTGAGTTCATTTGTTGCACAGTCCATTTGAAGTCCATTCTTTCCTTGTTGACTTTCGGCCTCTACTACTGTCAGTGAGCTGTCCCTTACCATTCTTGAATTGTTATTCATCTGTTTTCATAGGTCCAATGGTATTTGTTTCATTTGTCTTGATGGTCCAGTGTTAGGTATGTTTATATTGAGAATTATTATATCTTCTTGTTGAATCAATACCTTTATCATTACATAATGACCTTCTTCATCTTTCTTTACTGTTGCTGATTTAAAATCTGTTTCATGTGTTATAACTACTCTTGCTTGGTTTTGGTCTCCATTTGCATGAAATATCTTTTATCATCCCTTTATCTTAACGTATAGAAGTCTTTATCAATTAAGTGGTTATTTTCAAGGAATCATATACTTGGGTTTTGATTTTTTTTCATTAATTCATTCCACCCATCTGTGTTTTTATTCTTTTTTTTTTTAATGTGGAACATTTGGCATATTTATGTTCAAGGTTTACATTGAAGTGTGATGTTCTTTTCTTGTCATAATGTTGTAGACCAATTGCTGTGTACTCCTAACTGTGAATTTTTTCTCCTGAGGGGGGCCTGTGCATTATATTTTTTTATTTCAGCTTCAATTCTGGATACTTTTAGGGGTCCAATGCTCTGAACGTGTTCCTTGGTTGGTTATACAAAGCTTTTTGCATTGGCTTTCTCAGATCCTGATTGGCACTGCAGTTCAATCACTAGCCCAGTAGATAGCACTTATGCGTAAGAGCAGTTTGCACTGAGAACCAATGGATGGGCCAAGTGCCATCGCACACACTGGTAATCCTAGCACTCTGGGAAGCTGAGGCAGGAGGATTGCTCAAGCCCGAGGGTTTGAGGTTTCTCTGAGTTATGATGATGTCAGGGCACTCTACCCAGGTTGACAGAGTATTCCTTGTCTCAAAAAACAAGCAAACAAAAAAAAGAAACAAAGGATGTATGCTTGGTCTAGGTCTGGTCAGGCTATTATGTGGTTTGTGTATGCCTGATGCCTGTGTTTCCCACTCAACTCTGGAGATAGGGGACAAATCTGGATGATGCTGAATTACTAAGCTCACCTTTGTATGTCTCAGTGATGAAATATTACTAGTCCCATTGGAGGTATTGAGTTGGAGCTCAGGTGGAAGTGTGTTGAGGTCTCTGCCAGGCTGGGTTGGTGGGGCAGGAGGGATGGTACTGAACCAATTCCACTGCCTGGGTAGGCAGACATGGCATCCATTTCCATTTTGTGCCACTCTCCCAAGATTCCTGACTTTCAATCCGGGTAGCTGCTGCTCTTTCCCTCCAGGCTATAAGGTTGAGGGCTGTGGGAAATGCCTGTCCTGAAGATCTCAGACCAAAACTTCTTCCAAAGCAAACAGCTTCACTGTCCAGGCCTGTACTGTACTGCAGAAAACTGTCACCCTTCAAAGGAGGGACTAGGGCCCTTCTTTCCTTGCAAACCCAGGTTTCATGTGCATACTGTCAGTGGGGGTGAATCCACTCCTAAATGCCCTGGAATCACTTCCCCTCCGCACGTGCTGGATCAAATACCCTGCAGTAACAGCAGTGGCTGTCAGGAGTGAGTGTATGGAATAAAGTCCCCACCTCTATGTCGTTCTTGGGAACCAGCACCACCCGGTCTTGGAACAGATCCATTCCTCTCCCAAGAGCTTGTCATTACCTTTCATCTCCACTGGGTGGAGCCCAGACACCCTCAGCTCAATGGTAGGAACAGTAACATATATGACAGCTAACGCTCTGGTCTCCTTTACACCTAGGGGCACCCGAGTGTGCTGCACTCTTTTTGCCCTTTGGGGAAAATATTTCTAATATTTCCTAAATATTAGAAGTTTGGAATCCCACAGTTCCTCTGAGCTTTGTTGGCCCCATGTGGCTGCTGCGTCTGAGTAGATATTAGGGAAGGTTTATGGAGGATTTGGTGAAGTGCAGCATAAGGACTGAGACTTCCTGGGCAAGTTAGCTATGGGAATGCTGTGGCTCCTTGAAAGATGGGGTGTGGCACCACCCTCTTCAAGTGGCTTCAATTCCTGGGTTAAAGATGCTTAAATAGCACCTTTAAGTTATGAAAGAATCTTATTTGAATTATGCTAATGCACTTATTAATTGACATATCCAACTATTTTTGATAATGCTACTACACTTATAGAGAAAAACAAATATAATAGAAAACCTAAATACTTCAAACATAATTTCTGAAAAAGAGTATATTGGCAAGGGTAAAACATTCTATAAAGAAAATATTTGACTCATCCAAAGTAAACTTTGAAGAAAAATATTTTGATCCATCATTAAAATACAATTCACAAGGTGGAGAAAAAGCACCAACTCATAAGGAGATAACCTACAATAACAGAATTTAAATTCAGACTTAAAAGGTAACTCAAATAATTAGTTATCATTTTAAAACATAAAAATGTAGTGAAAAGAATAATTAATACATGTAAAAATTTACCTTTTCAAGTTATTTTAAAAGACTCATTTTACCTAAAATATTTATATATATGTTTGAATATATGAGAACAAATGTTATTTTACTTTGCATTTAATTAGTCCTTGGGGATATGGTGGGCCAAATAGATTTTTTGAGAGATTATGGGCTGAAAAATTATCAGTGAAGCTATAAATGTGCATAATATGAAAGTGACTATTGCCCTTCTGTGGTAAAAAGATTGGAAAATATATCAATTCCAGTTATTAGAAACTACTAAAATCTTTGCCCAGTAGAAAATATAAATATTAAATGTACAAACTACAAATGTATCATTTAATATTCTTCCTCATTTTTTCTTTTTTTTTTTTTTTTTGAGACAGAGCCTCAAGCTGTCCCCCTGGGTAGAGTGCCGTGGCATCACAGCTCACAGCAACCTCCAACTCCTGGGCTCAAGCGAGTCTCCTGCCTCAGCCTCCCAAGTAGCTGGGACC
>CAUYTI010036391.1:0-21015 GCA_963575145.1 Galago senegalensis | reverse complement strand
TTCATGAAATAAATAAATAAATTGCTTAACTAAATTATCTAAATAGCTGATTTGTTGACATCACTTGTTTAACTAGCACTAGCACGCAGTATAATGTGTATCGTCTGAGAGACAGTTACAAAATGTTTTCATGGTTGCCAGTGCCAAAAAATCCCATCGTTCATTAAGTTCAAACAATGGTGGTCAAATTCTAACAACTGATCAACAATGCAAACTTTGATAAGCAGTTCTCGATAATCAGTTCTCAACAATTATTTGTTATTATTAAAGTTTAACATTGTAAAATTAACAAAAATAATATAAAACTCATATCCTGGCGAAATAGCCACTTGGCAGTGTTGGGACCAGAATTGCCACTGAGAGACCACCACACACATGTAAAGACAAAAAGCACTTTATTTTGCAAGCATATGCCTAGGCCACTCTTCCCTTCAGTGTGGCTGGAGGAAGGGCGACCCCTTAGTCAAGGGAGCTGAGGTTTTTAAAGCACACAGAGGAATTTCATCAGGTGTTTTATCAGGCTGGGCTGCTATTGGCTGAGCTGTTTATGGTTAGGGACCCTCTAGAGAGGGGGAGGCTACTTGTTTGTTCTGGACAGTTTGGCTCCTTCTGAGCTAATTGTCCTTGCCTAGAAGCAAGGGAGGGAGCCAGTCTCCTTCTGATACTAATTCCACCTGGATGACCTTGCCCAGTAGGGGACTTTAGCCTTTTCATTTCCAAATGAAGTTACATTAACCTCTTCATTCCCAAATGGAGTTATATTAACCTTTTCAGCAGCCAAAACCCATATATTCCCTTCCCGTTGTCCCGCCGTTCCCTAACTTGTCATACATTCTTTCCAAAAAAATCGGGACTTTTTTAAACCACCGTGCGATGTGGGACAAATTGTTAAAAATCGGGACTGTCCTGCCAAAAGCGGCACATCTGGTCACCTTAATCTAAGCCCAACTACCAAAATCCCTCTTTTCAAAAAACCCTGTTTTTCTTCTTAAAATCAAGATGATGGTCTTTGAGATGCTAGTCTACTGCTATCCGCATTGCTGGCAAATTAATAAACTTCTGTTTTCTTTTTATAAAATCACTTGCCCTAGTTTTCTTCACTGATGTAGCATCAGGGACAAATACTGAACCTTTAGTAACAGGATCAGAGATCACTGTGAATTAATATTCACTCATTTAGTTAAAGTGATAATTAAAAGGTTTTAAAAACCAAAAACCTTTACTCTCTGGTAGAAGACTCAGTTTTCCAAATCATTAAAAGACCTAAAAAAGATAGTATGACGCACACAAAATCTGTTTCTCTTTCTCCCCTCAATCCTACTATTTTTCAGCTTACTCAAAAGGTGAACAAAATTTATTATTATCATTATTATTATGATTTTTTAGAGATAGAGCCTTACTTTGTCACCCTTGGTGGAGTGCTGTGGTGTCACAGCTCACAGCAACCTCCAACCTTTGGGTTTAGGTGATTCTCTGGCCTCAGCCTGCCAAGTAGCTGGGACTACAGACACCTGCCACAATGCCTAGCTATTTTTTTGTTGCAGTTTGCCTGGGGCTGCGTTCAAACCCGCCACCCTTGGTATATGCGTCAGGTGCCCTATTCACTGAGCTACAGGCACCACTCCAAAAATTGTTTATTATCTCTTATCAATGTTATACAAATATCTTATTTAAAAAAGAAAACTAAATTTTATTTTATAATAGTGAACTTTTTGTTTTTTGTTTTTTGTGGGGTTTTTTTGCAGTTTTTTGCCAGGGCTGGGTTTGAACCCACTACCTCCGGTATATTGAGCCACAGGTGCCACCAATAGTGAACTTTTTATATTAAAGCTCAATGTTTAGGAAAATTTATAAATAGCTTCATCTAATTTTAGCCAGGTTGATCACACATAAAATTCTTTCACAAGATTAATCTTTCACAATCTTTCTATGACCTTTCCTCTTTCTTCTTTTGGAACGTAGTAATCTTTCCACTGATACAGGGTTCCCCCATTTAGATGATGAACAGGGACTCCCATTTTCTAGAGCTGGGTGGGCTCAGAAATCAGTCTGATCACAAACCCCCATCTCTAGACACAAACAGGCTTCTTCCAGTTCACATTCCATTCACATTCTCTGGGCTCAAGCAAGATCATGAAAAAACTCTGCCTGATCAGTATGTCACCTGGGTGGTTCCTGTTGGAGTAGGAAGCACACACCGCACCGTCTCACCTGGGCAAGGACTCCAGGGACCAAATTCCTTTGCTAATTTAAGATTACTTTTTGCCTGCAGACCCCTGGCCAACTGTGATGTGTTCTGGACATACATTACTTACTCCCTCTCCCCCACCCACAGGATAGGAAAAGCAAAATATAAACCCTTAGAAGGTCCACATGGGCTGCCCACTCAGGATTCCCCCTTCAACCCTCTGTCAGAGGTTCTGTTGCCCTTCTTTTCCTTATCTAGTTCTTTATGTGTCAATTAACACTGTCCTTTCCCTTGGTTATGTGGTACGTGGATTCATTCCTTTGAATCTCCAAGATCAAAGACCTGACACAGAAAGAAATTCTGGCTATGACACTGTCAGACAAAAATTGCTTTATTTTCCCCCTTAACTAAAATAAACTTTTGTGTAAACTTAATCTTACTTTCCTTGCATAAGAAATTGCTTTAATTACTACATATTAATTCATTTTTCTACAACTCTAGTATCCTTAATTTCTAGTGAAAATCTAGGAAGTAATTTTAAACTGTTTTATATCAGTATTTTGTAGATAAGAACAATTTCATAATTTTTAGAAATATATTTCTTTAAAATACAATTTTTATGTTTATTAATGAGTCTAAATATACATTTATAAAAACAAGTTCAAGTAGATAAACTTAAAATTATTCTTCACAATTAATGTTTCAGTCTTTTAACTTACTTAGAAATGACACACATGAATGTATATTACTTAATTTAAAATCACTTTAAGAGTTTAAATATCTGAAAAATATATATATATTTGAGACACAGTCTCACTATGTCACCCTTCTTAGAGTGCTATGACATCACAGCTCACAGCAACCTCAACTCTTGGGCTGAAGCAATTCTCTTGCCTCAGCCTCCCAAGTAGCTGGGACTGTAGGCACCCACTACAAAGTCTGGCTATTTTTTGATTGCAGTTGTCATTGTTTGTTTGGTTTTTGTTTTTGTGTTTTTTAACAGGCCCAGACCCATAGACCTTGCCAGCCCTGGC
Organism: Galago senegalensis; assembly: GCA_963575145.1. NCBI lineage: Eukaryota > Metazoa > Chordata > Mammalia > Primates > Galagidae > Galago > Galago senegalensis. The sequence continues at coordinate 17,793 of CAUYTI010036391.1, read as the reverse complement.
ATATGTGGCTGGAGCCCTACTCATGGAGCTATGGCACCAAGCCTCTAAAAAGTTTTTAAACTATAACGAGTTTATTTATAAATGTTTACATTGTTTGTATTTGCCTAAATTACTCATTTTTAACAATTACAGTTGAAATATTCATTAAACAAAGTTAGCTATTAAAAGAGTTTAGGAACTACCACACCAAGAAATATTGTTTTGATATATAATTGATACAGGGTTTCCCTACTCAGGGCTGAACAGGGACACCCCCCCCCCTCAATTTCTAGGCCCAGTTGAACTCCAAATTCAGACCCTTGTCTCTAGGAACAAACAGGCTGTCTTTCCAGGCCACACCCTCTGGGTTCTAGCAAGGTCATGAATAAAATAGCCTGAAAGGTTTGGGGTAGTTCTACCTTGAGAAGGGAACACATACCCTATTCCTTCCCTGAGGCAAAAACTTGCAAAGAACTATTAACCTTGCCCCAAGTGGGAGGTACTGCATTCATTCATTTGTTTGTTAATACACTCATTATTTTCTACCAAGTCTTGGCCAAAATATTATTCTCAAGAAAAAAAAAATATATGTATATATGTAAAAAACACATACATATATGTGCCATATATGCCATATGTGTATGTACGTAAAAAACACATACATATATACATATATACACACATAAATTTTTTTTTTCTTGAGAATAACATTTTGGCCAGGACTTGGTACATATTTATATATACCTCCATCCCTAGGCAAAGGAGGCAAGCAAAGACTTCCCACTGGGTCTTTCCCTTGACCAGAAGCTCTGATGCTTTTTATTCCTTCTGTATTAAAGCCTGTCTTACCACTGATCTGTGGTCTGTGAATCCATTCTTCAAATTCTGGACCAAGGACCTAATGAAAGAAGAAATTTTGGTAACATTCTTACTACCAATAGATACGCAGAATGGGGTTCTTAAATTATCCTTATCTATCTAAAAACAGATTTTTTTCAAAGGACCTCAATTACCATTCATCCTCTCCCCAGGAAGTTCCAGAAGCCAAAAAAAATTAACTTTTAACACAAGAGAAGAGACTTCATCAAATCCAGACAGGCTTAATCACAAATCATCACCCATTCTTCTAAGTGCTCACTTGTTTTTGCCAAAAACCATTTACTTTTAAGATTTTTCTCCACTCCCTGATATTTTACGCATTTCAGCATGGAGTTATGTCAAGATACTTTTGCCCTTTGCTTGATTGATCTGCTCCTAATCATTGACCTAAGTGATTGTGAGCTAGGTGGCTCATTGTAATATCTGCCATGAGATATTTTTTAAGTTTCTCTGAACTGGGATAAATAACATGGAAGAGTTTGGGCCCCTATAATCTTGGGAGAAGGACAAGGGGGCTTCTAGTCCATTCAAACATTGATAGATTTAGCCTTTGTTTCAACTCCATTCCTGCTTTAAGGTGGCATGACAGTCGCGATTTTTAACGATTTGTCTCATGTCCCACTGCATTTTTAAAAAGTCCCAATTTTTGGAAAGCATGCATGATAACCTAGGGAACAGCAGGAGAATGGGAAGGGAATATACGGTTTTCAGCTGCTGAAAAGGTTAATGTAACTCCATCTGGGAATGAAGAGGTTAATGTAACTCCATTTAGGAATGAAGAGGTTAATGTAACTTCATTTGGAAATGAAAAGGCTAATGTAAACTCCCTACTCCCCTCCTGGGCAAGGTTTCAGAAGAAGATGGGCTCCCTCCCTTGCTTCTAGGCAAGGACAATTAGCTCAGAAGGAGCCAAACTGCCTGGAACAAACAAGTAGCCTTCTCCCCTAGAATAAGGTGACCAGACATCCTGCTTTTGGCAGGACAGTCCCAATTTTTAACAATTTGTCCTGCATCCTGCAGTGTTTTAAAAAAGTCCAGATTTTTGGAAAGAATGCAGGACAAGCTAGGGAACACGGGAGAACAGGAAGGGAATATACAGTTTTCAGCTGCCATGTGGCTATTTCACCAACATATGCATTTATATTATTTTCATTAATTTTATAATGTTAAACTTTAATGATAACAAATAATTTTTGAGAACTGATTATCAAGAACTGCTTACCAAAGTTTGCAATGTTGTCAGGCCCCGCCGACCAGGCGCCCCCCCCCCCCAATGATGTCCCACTTTACCAATGTTAAAATCTGGTCACCTTATGCTTTATTCATCCTATTTTTAATAACCATCTGAAATTTTTTACCCTAAATTTGCATCTCCAAAGAGGTAAAACAAGGTAGAAAATGTATATCTCAATAAAACTGAGCTGAGACTTCAAGCTGAAATACCATCATTTGCCCAAAGCTAACAAGAGATATTAAATAAAGGCCCCATTCCATTAAGGTAAGAAAGCCAGAAAAAGCACTTTAAACAAAGGTAAGCTTTCTTATGGAAATTAAAACCAATCTCTTTTCCATCCTGAGAGTTTCTAGTAACTCAGTTCTTCCTCTCTTCCTGGTGCAGAGAGACAGACACACTTACCAAGGGAGATTTACTTTATAAATATGAATTTCTTTTGCAACAGGGTTTCAAAATAGCCAGCTAAATGCTAGAAAGTTGTATTTTGCTCAATAGACAATCTTTTAAACTTTATTTCTTAGCTAAAATTACTGAGTTCTAGGTGGAGTCCATTAAAAAAAAAAAGTAAGGAAAGCATTCTTTATTTTGGTCTCAGAACAGATATAGCTCTCAGAAACAAGGCTGTTGGGTGGCCTGTGGCTCAGCGAGTAGGGCGTTAGCCCCATATATCCCCATGTACTGAGGGTGGTGGGTTTGAGTCTGGGTCAAACTTAATAGAAAATGGCCCACGTTGTGGCCTGCCTATCGTGAGCCCAAGGGCTGGAGGTTACTGTGAGCTGTGACACCACAGCACTCTACCAAGGGCAACAGGATGAGACTGTCTCTAAACAAACAAACAAAAAAAAAATGAAAGAAAAAAACAAGGCTACTTTACCTGAAGATCTACCGTTTATAAACACTTCTGACCCTTCTGTTTGCTTACAGGGTAGAATAGTAACTAAGTCAAAAAGTTAGCAGATTTAATTCTTCTTATCAATTAGTTGCTTAAGCTTTTTACTTGCCTAGTTTAAAGAGTCTTTTAAAAGAGGCCATAACATTTCTGAATTCTTTTTAGATGTTTCAGCGCATTAATAGGCATTCCTGGCTTCAAGGGGGATGGGAGAAAAGCCTGGCTTACAGAACAAGGAAGTCCGGAAGGCCCACAAGAATGTGGGTATGAAGTAACCTAGGTAACCAATGGCCAATGGAAAAAGACAATAATCACTGACCAATAGAAAAAGGCAATAGGGTCAGGCTTGTGGCTCATGCCTGTAATCTTAGCATTCTGGGAGGTCCAGGAGGGTGGATTTCCTGAGCTCACAGGTTGGAGACCAGCCTAAGCCAGAGTGAGACCTTGTCTCTAAAAATAGCTGGGCATTGGGACAGGTGTCTATAGTCCAAGTTACTTGGGAGGCTGAGGCAAGAGAATCATTTGAGCCCAGGAGTTTGAGGTTGCTGAGAACTGTGATACCACAGCATTCTACCAAGGGTGACAAAATGAGACTGTCTCAAAAAAGAAAAGAAAAGGCAATAATGCCTAAAGATGCAGAGTTGCCGATGAAAGAGTTGCGATGGATTTCAAACTAAAAGAAACATATTACACTTCTGCATGGCCTTTGCCTTCTCTCCATCTTTCTCACCTCCTTCATGAGAGGGACTCACTTCTAGCTCTCTTTGGAAGTGCTCTAAACTTTTTTTTGAGACAGAGTCTTACTATGTCACCCTCAGTAGAGTGCTATGGCATCACAGCTCACAGAAACCTCAAACTCTTGGGCTCAAGCAATTCTCTTGCCTCGGCCTCCCAAGTAGCTGGGACTACAGGCACTGCCACATGCCTGGCTATTGTTTTTTGTTGTTGTTGTTGCAGTTGTCCTTGTTGTTTAGCTGGCCTGGGAAGAGTTCCACCCACCAACCTGGGTGTATGTGGCTGGCGCAGTAACCACTGTGCTATGGGTGCCAAGCCAACTTTCTATTTTTCTTAAGTAACATTTATCTTTGTTACAGTGAAAATTGCATGGTTACTTGTGTTCTCTGTTCACACTACCTGTATGGCTCCAGTTTTATTTTCTGTTTCCATTCATTTTTTTTTTGGCTTTTAGTTACTGCCATGAATCAGTTAAACTTTCTAGCTCAACCAAGTAATTGAACCAGGTCTCCCTGAACCCCAATCCCCAACAGGAATGTTTCAGTGCAGTTTTAAATTATCTTTAGAAATATATCACCATTTTTGTAAATGTTTGCTCCTTCTGGGGCCTAATACCTGTGCACATAAGGGTAGGCATAGCCAGAGGTGGAGTACTCAGTTCTTCAGAAATTACAATTTTACATTGTAAATTCTTCAGGATCACAATTTTACATTGAATCTTGGCTTTTGCTGTCAGAGCCTCTTGAACAACTTAGTTGATTACTTTTCCCTACATAAGTGTGAAGGGAGGAAGGAAGAAGAAAAGAAATAGCAGGGATGAAACCAAAAAATTCTTGCACATTTCTGGATGCCAGAGTTCTCACCCCCCATGCAGTAATTGTAATTTAGTAGAAATTTCTGTTTGACCTAACTGAGGGTGGATGTCTGGAAACAGGCCAGTTAATTATTGTGTCCAATTCAATCTTGGACCATGTCCAATTTCTATCATGGCTTCCAAACTCAGTCTGGATGAAATAATTTGCTCAAACAAACTCAGATACTTCAAAATACAAATCCATGGAACTTTTGGAATATGGAAGAGAACTTACTCTCAGTCCCCAAGAGAGCAATGAACACAGTGGGCCTGATAAGTACTTCTTTTGGTAGCTCCATACTCTTGGGGGTTTCTGGAAGCTCTACTTTGAATCCCACTTCTGACACCAACTGTCAGAAGAAAAACTTTAGAAGAATAAAATTTAACAGTCTCAATCATGGAGAGTCACATGACCAAAGTGCACTGCAGGGACATAATACATTTGGAATCTTAAGAATTATAATTTGGGAAAAACAAATTTAGCTAAAGTATTCCAGATAGGAAGGGGGTAGTGATCTTTTTAAAGGATACCAACAGTGCCTATGTAAGTCTTTTTGAAAGAAGTATAATTGGTGGAGGCAGCTAGCTTAGAACATGAGTCCAGAGCTCACTAGTTGTTGCTGTTTAGGAAAAGCAGCACTGGCAAAATTCAGCTGTTTTCTAGGATGTTGTGGTCATGAGGATTTGGCCCAGTTCAAAAGTTCAAGACAAGTTCCTATTTTGCAACATTGCAGGTTGTACAGGTACTTCTTAGAATGGATTCCAAAATCCATTTTAGAGCTCTGAACAAGAATTATTTCTGTTTTTTATATTATACATATTTCACCACAGAGTTTTATTGAGGAAAGAACAATTCATGAATTGTGCAGCTTGCAGAGCCAGAATAGATTCAGAACGACTCCAAGTCTATCATGTGGCAAGATAATATTTATGTACAGAAAAAGGAAAGTGATGTATAGAACCAGATGTACAGAGATACAGAAGCAACTAGGTTAGTGTATGCTTTATTTAAATCAAATCTAAGCAGTTTGCTGCCTGTGATTGGCTAAGACGTGGCTACTGTTGCAAAATTAGGTTACAGTAGTTTACACATCAAGTTAGGTTACAGTTCACTCTGTATGGAGAAACACTTAGGTGAAACTTAATATAGATAGGGAGGTCACTTTAAGCCAAAATTGATTTAACAAGGCCTTTAAGGCAAAACTCCTTAAAAGAGTGGGTGTTTTAGAAGGATGAGCAAATACCTCCTCTGCCCAGAAAAGGGAGATGCATCACACCTTTTGTGTTTCAGGGCATAAAAGGATACTCTGCCCAGTTCCTTGGGAAGGGACTGGGGGAAAGGAAAATAATCAGGATTATTTTCTGGTCCATAAGGTGTAGGAATCTGAGGCCAGGTGCTATGGCTCACACCTGTAATCCCATAGCATTCTGAGAGGCCAGGGCAAGTGAAATGCTTGGATTCAGGAGTTTGAGGTTGCAGTGAGTTATCATGACCCAACCACACTTTTAGTGGGGCAATAGAGCAAGACAATGTCATAAATAAATAAATAAATAAATAAATAAAATAAAAAATAAAAAAAGATGTATGAATCATGGGTGGTCTGTCTGAACCCAGTGTCCAAGAGCTGACTGGTGTCTTGGTGAACACAAACTATTTTAAGGGCTATACATGAGTCTGTACTGGTGCCTGTTGTAGAAGCCAGGACAGAGAATACCCACTGCTACTATGTTCCTCCAGACAGGTGGGCTGTCTCGTCAGTTCCACTACTATGTTCTCTAGACCAGCTGCCATTCAGTGGCCAGCACACCTTAGCAGGGTCACAGCTGGAGATGGCATAGCTTTATTCTTTTCCAGCTGTCTGAGCTCAGGAGACTAATTACAATGATGATTGAATATAAAATACCTCTGATGCAATCATATTACAGTGTCTTGCTTCATAATCAGCTTTTTGCCTACTATATGTAATGTTTGGTTTTTCATGTATTATCTGGGGCATAATTTAGACTCTACCAGAGTCACCTATGAGGAGCTACTGTCACCCAGTCAGGTTCTTCCACCTGCCGCTCAAGAGATAACCAATATCCAGAGACAGCAGGGTTCACAGCAGAGAAAAAGCTTATTCCATATAGTGCCAAATGAGAAGAAGAGAGAAATTTCTCAAATTTCTTTACCCAAGAGTTGAGGGGACAGGGTTTTTAAAGGCAGTTTAGTGGGTTGGGCATGGTGGTTCATGCCTGTAATCCTAGCACTCTGGGAGGCTGAGGTGGGTGAATTGCCTGAGCTCAGTTTAGACCAGCCTGAGCCAGAGTGAGACCTCATCTCTAAGAATAGCCAGGTGTTGTGGCAGGCACCTGTAGTCCCAGTTACTTGGGAGGCTGAGACAAGAGAACTGCTTGACCCCAAGAGTCTGCAGTTGCTGTGAGCTATGATGCCACAGCACTCTACCAAGGGTGACAACATGAAACTCTGTCTCAAAAAAATAAAATAGGCTCAGCACCTGTGGCTCAAGAGGCTAAGGCACCAGCTACATACACCTGAGCTGGTGGGTTTGAATCTAGCCCAGGCCCGCCAAACAGCAATGACAGCTGCAACCAAAAAATAGTCAGGCATTGTGGCAGGCACCTGTAATCCCAGCTACTTGGGATGCAGAGGCAGAGAATCGCTTGAGCATAGGAGTTGGAGGTTGCTGTAAGCTGTGATGCTACAGCACTCTACCCAGGGTGACAGCTTGAGGCTCTGTCTCAAAAAAAAATAATAAAAATTAAAATTAAAATAAAATAAAGATAGTTTAGTGGGCAGAGGGTTAGGCAATGGAGGGTATTCCAATAGCTGGTTTTGTGGTGGTCTCAGCAGTCCTTTGGTATGGGCTGCTGCCAGAGGGGGTCAGCAGATCCACTGGAATGCAGGACCTAGAAGATATCTCAAAAAGTAACCGTAGGTTCAGAACAGGTGATGTTACTTATGGAGAAAAATTAAGAATCTTTATAACTACCAATTGTGCCCTCTAGCGTAGCAATCATAGAGAAGTAAACAAGGGGACAATGAACAACCATTATCAAGCAAAGGAGGAAACAATGGCAGATTATTATCATTATTTTCGCTAAGTCTGCTTTTGCAGTGTTCTGGGAGCCCTTACTCTAGTTCCCACCTTATACCCATTTGATACCGGGTTCCCCCATTCAGGGCTGGACAGGGATCCCCATTTTCTAGGCCTAGATGAGCCAAGAAATCAGTCTCATCACAGACTCCCACCTCTATGCACAAACAGATCCTTTCCAGGCCACACATTCTCTGAGCTCAAACAAAGATCACAGAAAAGCAGTCTAATAGGTATTCCATCTGGGTGGTTTCTCCTGGAGTAGGGAGCAAAAGCCTATTGCCTCATCTGGGGTAAGGGCTACAAGGACTGTATTTTTTTCTAATTTTAGGATTATTTTCTGCCTGCAGACCCCCGGCCAATTGTTACACATTCCAGACATCCATTCCCCAACCCCCTCCCCCCCCAGCTCTCAGGAGAGGAAAAGCATTACATAAACCTCTAAATAGAAGGTCCACATGGGCTGCAAGTTGGGCCTCTCCTCCACTGCCAGAAGTTCTGTTCCCCCTCTTTCCCTTATCTATTCCTTTGTCAATAAAACCTGTCCTTTTGCTTACTTGTGTGGTCCATGGTTTCATTCTTTGAACCCTGAGATCAAGGACCAGCCACAGAGAAGTTCCATCTACCTTCATCAGTTTATAAGGGCAGTTTCAGAACCACTAGAGTAAGTCCAGTAACTGTTGCTGGATTTTATACACATGCAAGACACTTTTCTTAAGACAGTAGGAGCTTCAGGGCTGGTAGGAAAAGTATCTGAAATAGTCTAGTCACAACATGTGCACATGCATGTAAACATACTCACATAAGCCAAATAATCTCTAGGTTCTCCTAGGGCCTTCTTAAATCACATCCCCCCATTGACTGATGGTCCAGTTTTGGTCAGACTGGAATAAAGGGATGCTTTAATGACCTGCCTTGAACCATTTCTTCTGCTATTGGGTGATTTGCACGTATAGACGTAGCCTTTGCCTCTGAAAGTACACTCAGGATTGCATCAGAATAAAAATGCTGTTTAAAGAGGATCTATATTTCAAAATTGAATTATGAAGGAAACAAGTCTGCAAATCCCATGTCTTCATTCTCTTCCTCCACTGACCAAGAAATATAGTTACTTCCTAAAATATAGTTACTCCTCTTGCAAATGCATTTTGGTAACTTTCATCACTTTCTCTAGCTCTGAGGAAGGCTACTGCATGCATACAGATTCTGGGATTGGACCAGAGATACAAGAAGGACAATACTGAAAGGATGCAATTTGCCCAGGAATGCACTGTTCCTTAGGCCTTTACCTTAATGCAATATGGAAATGAGGGGGGAATGGACCACAGCTCAGCAAATTTTATCTTTCTATTTAATATTTCTTGGGGACTTACTTCATACACAATAAGGTGATAAATTTTTTCTGGGGTAAGTTTTTCTTTGTTTGTTTTGTTTTGAGACAGTCTCATTTTGTCACATTCAGTAGAGTACTATGGTGCCATAGCTCACAGCAACCTCAAACTCTTGGGCTCAAGTGATTCTCTTGCCTGAGCTTCACAAGTAGCTGGGAATATAGGTGTCTGCCACAATGCCCAGCTATTTTTAGAGACAGGGGTCTCGCTCTGGCTCAGGCTGGTCTCTAACCTGTGAGCTCAGGCAGTCCACCCACGTTGGCCTCCCAGAGTGCTAGGATTACAGGAGTGAGCCACTAAGCCTGGCCTTCCAGGGGATGTTTAAGGCAACTAAGTTTCTCCTGGGTTATAAGTAGCGGCTCCACAGAAAAAGTTGAGGTTAGTGTTTCCCACATCATTCATAGTTGGTTCTTTGGTATGTAGCTGATAGTTAATCTTGAAGGATTAAAAATATGCCTAGTTCATTTCAGACTGCAAAGAGTCAAAAATAACAGAAAGGTGGCTTTCAATCCAGTAGAGAATGGTTTCCTAGCAACAAAGGCCACAGGAAGTTGAGGCCCATTAAGATGGAGAAGGAAACACAATGCTATTATTGCTCTGAGGCATTAAAGTACCTCTTTAGACTACTGAAGTTTCAATTAGTTTGTTTTAGAAATTAATCATTGAATTTACGGGAATTGTGGAAATCATAGCGCTCTATCATAAAGCAGCAGCACTACAGGCTGAATAACAATCTTCTCATAGATTGAAGATTTTGAGAAATACCTGCTTGTATTTAAATATCGTTTAGACAATGGTAAATCTCCTTTAGACTTGACAATTGAAAAGAGTCTTTGCTCTGAAAATGAGAACTTTTTAGCATGTCTAATTTTCTCATGAATGGCAAATTAGCAAATAAGATATTTGGATGTTAAATCTCTAATCTGCATAATAATAAATGCTTTCATAACAAAATCATCTATTTCATATTCTTAGTAGAAAACCATTTTATACAAATTTTAGATGAAATTTAATACTTTGCATCTGGAAGCCCAATATTTACCTTCCAGTTTTTATGAAGCCATGAATAATATAATTCAGCATTCTCCTCCAGCTCCGAGCTTTTTCACCACTTATATTTAGGCAGAGATTTGGAAGCTCTTATTTTTCATGCTCATGCTAAAAAGATGTGGGATTTAGAACTTTGGGGTTAGCTTAATTTATGTTGGAGGAAGAAGAAGGAAGAGGAGGAGAAGAAAAACAGAAGGAGGAAAAAGGAGAGAGAAGGAGGAGAAATGGTTTTTGACTGCATTTAATTCAAAGTACTTACAGACTTGTGGGTGCAAGCAACATCAGCAGTCATAGTACTGATACTTATAATAAAGGCAACAATTTATTGGGTGCTTGTTACGTGGAAACCTTGGCTAAGAGCTTTATGTCTATCATCTCATTTAAACCTCACAGTAATCCACAGGGTAGATTCTGTTATGATCCCTGTTTTCCAGGGAAATTGATGCTCAGGGTTAAATGACTTGCCCTAAGTTACCCAGCTGCTAAGCAGAAAAGCACAATTTGAAGTCCTTGCCATGTGAATGATGCTTGAGCCTGTGTTTAGCTTTCCCCACCAGTTAAGAAAAAATTATGGTTTGCCATCTATTAGCACTATGCTAATCATATTTTCTAGGTTATCTAATTTATTCCTAAAGACAAGAAATGAAATGGCCACCCTTGTGCTGAGTTCATGGTCTTTCTCACTATCCTACAGTCCTGTCTTTAGGGTCCTCTTCCCCCAAAGTGGTTTGAAGATTTGCTTAGGAGGCCTTTAGAGCACCAGAGAAGATGTTTCATGGATTTCACAAGCGATGGCATATTTTCAGCCTAACTGGGACATTTTAAAGTGCCTAAGGAGTCCTTTCACTTTTAGCATTTAAAATATTGACATTTTCCCATAGAGGTTGTATTGGTTTGCAGTCCCACTGACAGTGAATGAGTGTTCCTTTCTCTTTACACCCAGGTCAGCATCTATTGCTTGGCAATTTTTGATATAAGACATTCTCATTGGAAGTTAGATGGTATCTCATTGTGGTTTTGATTTGTGTTTCCCTGATGATTAGAGATGTTGAACATTTTTTTCATGTATTTCTTGGCCATTATACTATCTTCCTTTGACAAGTTTCTGTTCAGATATTTTGCCCATTTTTAATAAGGTTGTTTTGATTTTTTTTCCTACTGATTTGCTTGAGTTTTCTGTAGATTATACTTATCTGTCCTTTATTGGATTTGTAAAAGGCAAATATTTCTTCCCATTCTGTAGGTTTTCTACATACCCTATTGATTGTATCCTTGTGCAGAAACTTTTTAACTTGATAAGGTCCCATCTGGTTTTTTTTGTTGTTGTTGCTCTGATTGCCATTGTGATCATCTGCAGAAATTCTTTTCCCAGGCTAACATCTGTTAGAGTTTTTCCAAGATTTTCTTCTAGAATTCTTAGTTTCATGCCTTGGGGTTAAGTTTGTGGGGGGTTTTTGTGTGTGTGTGTGTGTGTGTTTTGGCCGGGGCTGGGTTTGAACCTGCTACCTCCGGCATATGGGGCCGGCACCCTACTCCTTTGAGCCACAGGTGCCGCCTAGGTTTAAGTTCTTTATCCATTCTGAATTAATTTTCGTGAATGGTTTGCTCCCTGTTCACTCTTTTATAAGCAGATGTCCAGTTTTCTCAGCACCGTTTATTGACTAGGAATTCTTTTCTCCATTGTGTGTTTTTGTCTGTTTTATCAAAGATCAAATGGCAATATGAGGATTGTTTCATCTCTGTATTCTCTTTTCTGATCCATAGGTCTGTGTCTGTTTTTGTGCCAGTACCATGCTATTGTGGATACTACAGCCTCATAGTGTAGCTTAAAGTTTGGTAGAATTAATGCCTCCCAATTTCTTCTTATTACATAAGGTTGCCTTGGCTATTCAGGGTTTTTTTTCTGGTTCCATACAAAGTGTAGAACTGGATTTATTTATTTATTCTTTTAGATCTGTGAAAAATGACATTGGAATTTTAATGGGTATTGCATTGAATATGTAAATCATTTGGGGTAGTATAGCCATTTTAACAATGTTGATTCTGCTGATCTATGAACATGACATATTTTTCCATCTGTTTGTATCCTTTGTAATTTCTTTTCACAGTATTTCACTCTTCCTCTCCCCTCCTCCTCCACCTTCCCTCTTCTCCCTTCCCCCTTCTCCCTTTCCCCTCCTCCTCCTCCTCCTTTGACAAAGTCTCACTCTGTTGCCTCAAAATAAAGTGCCATGGCTTCAAAGTTCACAGCAACCTCAAACTCCTGGACTTAAGTGATATTCTTGCATCAGTCTTCTGAGTAGGTGGGACTAGAGGGGCCATGATGATGCTTGGCTAGTTTTTCTACTTTTAGAGGAGATGGGGTCTCACTCTTGCTCAGGCTGGTGTTCAACTCTTGAGCTCAAGCTATACCTGCTTTGACCTCCCAGAGTGCTAGTATTACAGGCATGAGCTACCTTGCCTGACCTCATAGTTCTTCCTGCAGTGGTCTTTTACCTCCTCAGTTAAATGTATTTCTAGGTTTTTCATTTTCTTTGATATTACTGTGAAGGATATGGCATCTTTGACTTGCATCTTAGCTTGACTGTTGTTGGCATATATATGAAAGTTACTGATTTGTGTACCTTAATTTTATAACCTGAGACTTTGCTGAATTTATTTATTATTCCAGGAGTCTCTTGGTTGAATATTTGGGGTTTCCTAGCTATAAGATCATATCATCAGCAAAGAGTGATAGTCTGATCTCTTCTTTCTCCATTTGAACCCCTTCAATTTCCTTTTCTTGCCTGATTACTCTGTGAGAACTTCTAGCACTATATTAAATAAAAGTGGTGACAGTGGGCACTCTTGTCTGGGCACAATTCTAAGCAGATATTCTTTTAGTTTTTCCCCATTCAATATGATTTTGGCTGTAGGTTTGTCATATATGGCCTTTATAATTTTGAGAAATGCCCCATCTATACCAATTTTATTGAGCATCATTTTGCCAAATGCTTTTGCTGTGTTGATTGAAAGGACAATATGACTTTGTTTTTGCATCTATTTATCTCGTGAATGATTATAGATTTGCCTATGTTGAGCCATCCTTGGATCTCTGGGATGAAGTCCACTTGGTTGTGATGAATTATTTTTTTTTATGTGCTGCTGAATCTCAAAGAACTAAAAGTAGACCTACCTTTGATCCAGTAATCTCACGACTGGGTGTTTACCCAAAGGAAAAAAAAAGATGTTTTATCAAAAAGACACTTGTACTCACATGTTTATAGCAGCACGATTCACAACTGCAAAGATGTGGAAATAACCCAAGTGCCCATCAGTACACGAATGAATTAATACAATGTGGCATATGTATATCGAGGAGTGCTGTTCAGCCATAAAAATGGCTGTCTAATATCTTTTGCAACAACCTAGACAAAACTGGAGACCATTCTTTTAAGTGAAATATTTCAAGAATTGAAAAACAAATATGTGTATTCAATACAAAATTGAAACTAGTTGATTAACACTTATTTGCACATATGGAAGTAAAACTCAACAGAACCTTAGTGGACAGGAGGAAGCAAGAAGGGCAGGGCAAACTCACACATAGGAGGCACAGTGCATACATTTGGGGTGAAAGGCACACATAGGACATCGATGTCAAATTTTCAAATGCAAATTATTATCAAAATGTGCATGCCCCTGTAATACTCTAAGATAAAAAACATTGAAAAACAAAATATTGAAATTTTATATTAGATTTTATTTGAAAAGAAAAAGAATAAATAGATAGCAGGACACATACCACAATTTAAATTAGTGCCCTGTAACATTGTTCCAAAGAAGTTATCAGTTAGTGACCAAGTCCTGGTCCCTGGGCTCATGGCTACCGTGGTTGTTGTCTAACTTCTCGGACTGATTGCTGAAAATGTGGGTCGGAGTGCCAGCTTTACACATGGTCTGACCGTTGTGCATTTGTATAATCAATCTCTGCATCTTCACAGGTAGACGAATGGCCTAATAGACAGTCAACCTGGCCAAAGCTTAAGTATTTCACATTTTAAGCTTTTAAAAATTAAGGAAATTTATTCTCTTTAAAATAAATTCAAGATACATGTATGTGAAAAAAAAAAAGGAAAAAAATTAAAGAACTCTTTTCCATAAACAAATTTCCTAGAAGTCATCTCTACTAGCAAAACAGATCAAACCCAGAAGATTTTAAAAACAAAGTATCTACTTGTATGAACATGGCATCAGGCAGGTAGAAGAAAACATCTTAGTATCAGTCAGAGTTCTCAGTTTCAAGTAACAGAAGCCAACGTTGGTGTTAATAAACACTTATTAAAATAGCATTTATAAAGTAATGCACAGAATTGTTGCAAGGGCTGGGGAATTAGACTTGAGATAAACTTCCAAAAACAACTCCTCAAGTGCTATAGTCTGAAATGCTATAGTCCCAAATCCTTATGTTGAAACCTAACGGCCAATATGCTAATATTAAGAGGTGGGACATTAGAGGGTGATTAAGTCATAAGGAGTCTACTCTCCTTATAAAAGGCTTAAAAGAATGGGTTCACTTTATTCTGCTCTTTGGCCATGCGGGGACAGTGTTCAACTCCTTTTGCTCTTCTGTCCCTTCTGCCAAGTGAGGACATTATCTATGAGAAATGCGCCTTCACCAGGCACTTACCATGCTGGTGCCCTGATCTTGGACTTCCCAGTCTCCAAAACTATGACAACTGAATGTCGGTTCTTTATCAGTTCTCAGCCTCGGGTATTTTGTTACAGAACCGTAAATGGACTAATACCCCAAGCCATGCTGCAGAGCTGGCATAGCAAAAGAGCTGCTACCACAGTTCCTGAGCCCTGGATGCTGGAGTCCTTATCACCTCCTCGCCTGTGAGTGGAGTGGACAGAGTGCATCTGCTTCTCCTAACAGTGCCAGTGCTTCCTCTTGGCCAGCACCGGACTTTGCAGCCTCAGTGAATTTTGCATGGCATCTTCTTCCTTACTATTGCTGCTTCTGATTCAAAGCTTCACATTGAGCTATTTGGCTATTGGGGTGAGCCAGGTGAGTTTTCTACTTTGCAAAGGCAAAATTCATAAGACAGGAACTTCAAAAGCACCAAGAATCACAAAAACATAGTAAATGCCCACTTCTGAGCAGGACCCAATACTCTATAGACTGACAAAAGATTTGTGCAGTTCCTTTTGTGACTCGTAGGTGCTCAAAGGTGTCCTCTGGCCATATTTTAAAGGACCACACAAAGTGTTCCTCTGTAAGGGTTTTGTGTTAAATCATGAACAATCTCACTTGAGTTAGGGAAGAGGTGTTAATCCTCTTCTCTCTCTGTTTGTGCTTAAGATGTGCAGCCGGGCATCCATTCTCTGAGCTCAAGCACAGATGAAATACATCAGATGTCACAGGTTAAAACTTCATTCCCAAATTTGCTCTGTGTTATGTGCTATATACTTTGGTTGTGCTACCTTAATTTTCCTCTTTAAATTTATTTTTCCCATCCAATTTTACATCCTGCTGCATTATACATATTTCTGTTTAAAAAAAAATTTTTTTTAGAATAAAGAGTTGCTGTGGACTAAGCAAATAAATTTGCAATTTCATTGAATTCGAAATTCCCTTTCTCTAACTTTGAAACCTTTGGGCACGCTAACAATATGCAGAAGTTTCCAGATAGCTTAGTTGTATCAGTACATTTATGGATAATCTAATTATTCTCATCATGCTTAGGGGGGATTGTGTTTATAAAACTTATTTTTATCTTTCCCAGTTGGTCAGCAATGACAATAACTGCCAATTATAGAACACATTACATGCCAAGCGCTGTGCTAAGTGCTTTAGGGAGATAATCTTATTTAATTTTTATAGCAATCCCAGGAGGAAGGTACTAAAATTATCCCTACCCTGCTGGTGAGGAAGCCAAGAGAGGTGAAGTAGCATCCATAGTTTCAGAGATATTAAGGCACAGAGTTGTGCTTAATAAATTTCAGTAACTGGCAATCATAGCAGAAACACCATGATGAGAGGGCCACGGTGAGGAAGACTAAGAGTCATGGCTTGTTGCCATTCCCTCTCTCTTAGCATCTCTCCCAAATGCAAGGGAACACTGCACAGAGCTATTGAGATAGAATTTGTCAGGCACATATCTCTTGGTTGTGCTCCATGGTCATAAAAGTGCTTCAGGCAGTACAGGGATATGCTTTGATGTTTCAAAGAGAATTTGAAAGGAAATTTCCATCCCCATCCAGAAAACTTCATGAATAACCCTGTTCCAGACGTGAGTACTCACTTCTCAGCTTTGCTTCTGAACATGACAATATATCTACCAGACTAAACTTCTTGTGGAAGAATAGTTATAAAACCTGAATAAAATGCCAAACAAACAGATAAAAAATAGTTTTCCAAAGACAAAGGTGAATTAGTAAGTCATCCAGGACTTGAGGGCCAAGATCCTGGAGAAAAGAGAAATGCATGAGAGTGAGCCCTGAATTTCCTCTGCTCTTCTCCTTGCTAATGGGTGGCCTGGGTCATAGAGTCTAATGGCAAGTACCAGCTAGAGCTTGTGGCAGGCTCTCTGGAATGAAGAGACAAAAATCAGAGTTCAGAGGTGCAAGTCTGCAAGGATTTGAAGGGTCAAGATCCCAGAGAAAGGAGAATTGCTGAGAAGACACGGCATAACCAACATCCTCTTCAGGCATTCGGGTTTTGTGGTTTGTTTGGTTGGGTTTTTTAGAGACAGAGTCTCACTTATCACCCTTGGTAGAGTACTGTGGCATCACAGCTCACAGCAACCTCCAACTCCTGGACTTAGGTGATTCTTTTGTCTCAGCCTCTTGAGTAGCTGGGACTACAGGCACCCACCATAATCCCTGACTATTTTTTGGTTGCAGTTCGGCTGGGGCCAGGTTTGAACCTGCCACCCCGGTATATGGGGCTGGCACCCTAGCCACTGAGCCACAGGCACTGCCCTTTTTTCTTTTTCTTTCTTTCTTTCTTCTTTTTTTTTTTTTTTTGTAGAAACAGAATCTCACTTTATTGCCCTCGGTAGAGTACTGTGCATCACATAGCTCACAGCCACCTCCAAGCCCTGGGCTTAGGTGATTCTCCTGCCTCAGCCTCCGGAGTAGCTAGGACCACAGGTGTCCACCACAAAGCCTGGCTGTTTTTTGTTGCAGTTTGGCAGGGGCTGGGTTTGAACCCACCACCCTTGGTGTATGGGGCTGGGGCCCTACCCACTGAGCCACAGGTGCTGCCCTCATTTGTTTTTTTTTTTTTAATTGAATGTTAACTATGTACATTAATGCACTTCTGGGGTACAGTATGGGGTTTTCACATGCATTCTGAAATACTTCCATCAAACTGGTCATCACAGCCTTCATGTCACTTTCTCAGTTATTGCTTTAAAACGTTCACATTCTACTCTTAGAAAGATTCACCTGTACCCCTATAAGACAAACCTCAGAAGTGATCCCTCCAAACCCCCTCCCACCTCGCATTCCCCCCTCTCTTCTCCCTCCACCCTCCGCATGTTCTTAGGCTATTTGGTTATAGCTTTCATATAAAAGGTTTAGATTAGTCTCATAATAGGGGTGTGTACATTGGATACTTTTTCCTCCATTCTCGTGATACATTGCTCAGAAGAACATTCTCCAGCTCCATCCA
Organism: Galago senegalensis; assembly: GCA_963575145.1. Taxonomy (NCBI): domain Eukaryota; kingdom Metazoa; phylum Chordata; class Mammalia; order Primates; family Galagidae; genus Galago; species Galago senegalensis. The sequence continues at coordinate 25 of CAUYTI010036391.1, read as the reverse complement.
TGTGAACATGAAGGATGTAAATTCT
>CAUYTI010036381.1:0-94952 GCA_963575145.1 Galago senegalensis | reverse complement strand
TCTCTTTTTCTTTTTGAGACACAGCCTCAAGCTGTTACCCTGGGTAGAGTGATATGGCATCACAGCTCACAGCAACTGCCAACTCCTGGGCTTAAGCGAGTCTCTTGCCTCAGCCTCCCAAGTAGCTGGGACTACAGGTGCCTACCACAACATCCAGCTATTTTTTGGTTGTAGTTGTCATTGTTGTTCGGCAGGCCCAGGCTGGATTCAAACCTGCCAGCTCTGGGGTATGTGGCTGATGCCTTAGCCACTTGAGCTATAGGCGCTGGGCCTGTCAATTTTATCTTGATAAAGCTAGGGAATATAAAATAAGAACAAATCATATAAAACACCATTATTAGATGTATTTTGCCTGGTTTTTGGTTATTTCAGGTGGCACAGTATATCTTCACCTTGGCCAGAAGTGGACATCCCTCCTGCTGTTTATTTAATTGCTTATTTGCCCAATTAAGCCTTAGCCTCACCTTTACTTCCTAAATCAGACTACCCAAACCAATTCAGCTCCAGGAATTTCTACCATCTTTCCTCCCACCACATGATGCCTGATTGTGCTTTCTTTGTGTTGTGTAATAATCAACTTCCTAAAGAGCCAGTGCTAATGAACTAATATGTCTTCTACACTAAGTTATTCAAGTTTTCAGCACATTTTAGAAAAATAACTTTTTCTGCTTATATATGTAATAGTAAAAATGCTCAGTTTGAGGATGTACCATGAGGAATTTGAAAAACATCTATAATTACACCATTCAGAGAGAAATACTACCATGTTTCCTGGAAAATAAGACCTACCCCCAAAATAAGCCCTAGCAGGATTTCTGCATTTGTTAACTATAAGCCCTACCCCAATAATAAGACCTAGTGATGGGTGTGGCTATGCAGATACGCTGCATTTTGGCATGGAGCAGTAAGGAAGACTGGAATACCTTTTATCTGCCACAGCTCCTTTCTCTGAACCATTGGCACTTGCACAGATGGTAACCGAGGTCGCAGGCATCCTATTACACATGTGCGAATGGCTAGGGGAAAGGAGTTCACGCATCACTAGTGCCAGCCCCACCACAAAGTTGGCTCCCCCTGTCAGGTTCCAGAAGAAGATAACTTAACTGTATTTGAATAAATGTAGATTGTTGTATTATACTTAGTAAAAATAAGACATCCCCTAAAATAAGCCCTAGTGTGTCTTCTTGAGAAAAAATAAATATAAGATGGTGTCTTATTTTTGGGGGAAATATAGTATAAATATTTTGTTGTTAGTTTATCTCAGGATGTCTTCTACGTACTGATGATTCTCAATTTTTTTTTTTTTTTTGTAGAGACAGAGTCTCACTTTATCATCTTTGGTAGAGTGCCATGGCATCACACAACTCGTAGCAACCTCCAGCTCCTAGGCTTGGGCGATTCTCTTGCCTCAGCCTCCTGAGTAGCTGGTTACTACAGGCACCCGCCACAGTGCCCAGCTATTTCTTTGTTGCAGTTTGGCCAGGGCTGGATTTGAACCTGCCATCCTTGGTATATGGGGTCAGCACCTTATCCACTGAGCCACAGGCGCTGCCCTGATTCTCAGTGTATGATGGGGCTATACTTAATCTATTGTAAGTTGAAAATGCATGTAATATACCCAACCTACTAAACATCATAGCTTACTGAGTCTGGCCTACCCTAAATATACTCACAATGCTTATGTTAGCCTACAGCTGGGCAAAAGAATCTAATGCAAGCCTGTTTTCTAATATGGTGTTGAATATCTCATGACATTTATTCAATACTATACAGAAAGTGAAAGACGAAACGATTACATGGATATTTGAAATATGGTTCTACTGAATGAGTATTGTTTTCCTGCCATCAGAAAGCCAAAAAATTTTAAGTTGAACCATGATAATTTGGGGACCATCTTTTTTTTTTTTTTTTTTTTTTTTTTGAGACAGAGTCTCACTCTGTTGCCCTGGGCAGAGTGCTGTGGCATCATTCCTGCTTATAGCAACCTCAGACTCCTAGGTCAAGCATTTCTCTTGCCTCAGCTTCCTGAGTAACTGTGACTACAGGCACCACCACCATGCCTGGCTAGTTTTTTCTATTTTTGGTAAAGAGAGAATCCTGTGTTTGCTCAGACTGGTCTTAAACTTCTGAGCTCAAGTAATCCACCGACCTCAGCTTCCCAGAGTGCTAGGAGTACAGGGATGAGCCACTGGGCCTGGCCCTTGTATCAGTTTTTGAATTGCATAAATATGCAATTCTGCATGCTGCTTTTTTTTTTTTTTTAGAGACAGAGTATCACTTCATTGCCCTTGGTAGAGTGCTGTGGCCTCACAGCTCACAGTAACCTCCACCTCCTGGGCTTAGGCGATTCTCTAGCCTCAGCCTCCCAAGTAGCTGGGACTACAGTTGCCCGCTACAACACCCAGCTATTTGTTGTTGTTGTTGCTTTGAGACAGGAGCCTCAAGCTGTCCCCCTGGGTAGAGTGCCGTGGCATAGCTCACAGCAACCTCCAACTCCTGGGCTCAAGTGAGTCTCCTGCCTCTGCCTCCCAAGTAGCTGGGACCACAGGCACCCGCCACAATGCCTGGCCATTTTTTTTTTCAGTTGCAGCCATCATTGTTATTTGGTGGTCCTGGGCTGGATTCGAACCTGCCACCCCAGGTGTATGTGGCTGGCGCCTTAGCCGGTTGAGCTATAGGCACTGAGCCTTCTTGTTGTTTTTGTTGTTGTTGTTGCAGTCTGCCTGGGGCCGGGTTTGAACCTGCCACCGTCAGTATATGGGGCCAGCGTCCTATTCATTGAGCCATAGTCGCCACCCTGGATCTGGCTCTTGCTCAGGCTGGTCTCCACCTCCTGAGCCCAAACAGTCCTGCTTCAGCCTCCCAAGCATGCTAAGATGACAGGTGTGAGCCACTGCACTCAGCCAATATCACCATTTTTTTTCCCTCCAATAATTTTATACTGATTTTTACCTCCAGCTGTAATGCACAAAAGCACTTATCTCATCATCTTATTTTCTTTTTTCCTCCCTCCCTCCCTCCCTCTCTCTTTCTTTCTTTTTGAGACAGAGTCTCATTACATCACCCTCAGTAGAGTGCCATGGCATCACAGCTCACAGCAATCTCAAACTCTTGGGCTTAAGTGATTCTCTTGCCCCAGCCTCCCAAGTAGTGGGACTACAGGTGCCCGCCACAATGCCTGGCTATTTTGTTGTTGTTGTTGTTGTAGTTGCCATTGTTGTTTGGCAGGCTTGGGCTGGATTTGAACCTGCCAGTTCCGGTATATATGGCTGGTGCCTCAGCAGCTGAGCTACAGGTACCGAGCCCTATCATCTTATTTTCATTGAATATGAGAATAGCAGGGACTTCCTAGATAAAGGTAAGAAAACTTTAGTCAGGAGAAATTATCTAAGTGAGGGAAATCCGAGGTGCTATAGTTGATAGTAGCTCCAAGACCTCAGTTTGTGCACTGAACAGAAACACTTAACAGAACTAAATCCAGTTCATGCTCTGCTTTCCACACTGAACACCCATAGGGTTTTTCTAGATGAAAAGAACTATAAATTCTGGTGGTGGCCCGATAGCTACCCTTTATCCCTGTGTTTACTAAGTCTCTGACACCAGGCTAAGAGTTTTAAACATATCATCACATTCAATCCTCATAACGGCCCTGTGTGGAAACTATTATCATTTTCATTTAAAAAATGAAAAAGACTGAGATTAGAAGATGTACGTAGCCTGATTTAGGCCACACAAATTATATATGTTGTAGTCTAAATTTAAATTACATCTATCTGATTCCAAACCAACTATGTGACGTTATCAATGACAGGTTTTGTTTTTTTTTTTGAGACAGAGCCTCAAGTTATCCCCATGGGTAGAATGCCATGGCATTATAGCTCACAGCAACCTCCAACTTTTGGGCTCAAGTGAGTCTCTTGCCTCAGCCTCCCAAGTAGCTGGGATTATAGGCACCCGCCACAACACCCGGCTATTTTTTGGTTGCAGCCGTCATTGTTGTTTGGCGGGTCCGGGCTGGATTGGAACCCGCCACCTTAGGTGTATGTACATGGCTGGCGCCTTAGCCACCTGACCCACAGGTACTGAGCCGAGTATTACAATTCTCATAGTTTTTTCCTTTCTTAAAATGCATATACTGCTTTTTACCCTCTATGTATTTGCTTCCTACAAACAGAACATCTATAGATGAGAATCAGGGGCAGTGGGGCAAATGGTGCTGGAAGTAATAGCAGCAGAGAGCGTTTCTTGAGGGTCCGTGTCGCGCATCCTCTTTAGGGCAGAGCTCCAGACGCTACCGGACTCAACACGCTAGCACTTTGGTGATGTGTTTTTAATCACTCTCTTAATTTTCTTATAGGAGGAAATACCCAAAACAAAGTTGTATCTCCTTTAAAATCTACTGCTAAGTTCTGATGATATAATTCCACTTTTTACAGATCTCTGATAACTCTTAATACCTTTTCAATCAAAAACAAGTCCTAACTGTAACCAGGATTTCCCTTTATTCCTTTCTTCTTTCTTTCTTCCTAACTCCATCAACTCACCACCAGCTGGGTAAAAATCTGTTACGATTTCCTGAATGAAGTCAGTCTTGCCACTAAACTTTTGAACTTGTTCTTCCTCTTGCCTGGAATGTAATTCATCTAAATCAAACAGCAGCCATTAAACCCAGAATTGGTTTTCCTAAGTCTATGTGTGTTTCTTGGGCCAACGTCAGGGTTTCCCAGCAAACTTCAAAATTATTAGAAATAAAAAAAAATAAAATAAACCCTGCACTGAAAATGTTTACCTCAATGAACTGTCTCCAGTTTTACAAATTTGCCTTCTACCTAGTATTCTACTTAATGCAGTCATGTTGCTGCCTGTCTTGTCTTCCTTCCCGCCTTAGAACAAGGGCTATAAACCTTTGCCTACCATTCCCCAGGAGGGAGGCTGTCTCTGTCTTCCTCCTGACAGCTCTTCCATAAATCCGCCGAGGTCTAAGAAATTATTCTTTCTGGAATACCTCATTCTCTCTGAGGAAAGAATGGAGAAATCTAGATTCTAAAGGACTATCATGTGAAAAAAAGGACTTTTCCCCCTAAGGCCCAGGGAGTAAAACCAGATCAGAGGGCTAAAGTTCCAGGGCATATAGATCTGGGCCAGTTAGGAGCACAAGTGGGGCTGGAAATAATTGAGCAATATTTAACACTTACTATGTGTCTGACACAAAGCCAAGCCTTATTATTCAAGGACCTTAGAGGCTATAAAGGGAGACAGCAATTTTATACAGTATGAGAGGTTTGTCTGAAACAATAAACAGGGCTCGGCTCCTATGGCTCAGGGGTTAGGGCACCACCCACATTCACCTCTGGCTGGAGGGTTTGAATCCAGCCTGGGCCTGCTAAACAACAATGACAACTGCAACAAAAAATAACCAGGCACTGTGGTGGATGCCTGCAGACCCAGCTGCTTGGGAGGCTGGGGCAAGAGAATCACTTAAGCCCAAGAGTTTGAGGCTGCTGAGAGTGTGATGTCATAGCACTCTACCAAGGGTGACATAATGAGACTCTGCCTCAAAAATAAATAAATAAGGGTGGCACCTGTGGCACAAAGTAGTAAGGCGCTGGCCCCATATGCTGGAGGTGGTGGGTTCAAACCTAGCCCTGGCCAAAAACCAAAAAAAAAAAAAAAAAAATCATAAAATAAAATAAAGTAGTTCTATACCAGCAACCAACACAGCAGAGCATCCATGGTTGGAGAGTCAGACAAGTTTTATAAAGAAATAGACAGTTAAAGGGACTTTTGAAGAAGGAGCAGCTCCCAGCTAATCTGCAGTTGAATTTCTGGCACGGGAGTGGGCACTCTAAACCTACAGCCTGGGGGCAGAGAGAGCACGTGATGAAGTCTCTCTGGACTCTCCAAGCTGATCACTAATGAAGCAGAGCTTTGAGGAGACCGGTGGCCAGGGTGAGGAGTGAGGACGGGTGTCCAAGATGTGCCGAGGAGGAGAGACTTTATCCAGGGGTAATGAGGCTCTTTTTATGTCACTACAGGAGTCCCCATCTATTAAAAATGGCTTTGTATCAAATGGGTGTCTTATTGTAACTGCTAGTAATCTGGGATTTAAACGCATACATTGAGATAGGGTCTCACTGTATTACCTGAGCTGGAGTGCACGACATACTAAGTCACAGCAACCTCAAATTCCTGAGTTCAAGCAATCCTCCTGCCTCAGTCTCCCAAGTAGCTGGGACTATAGGAGCACACCACCATACCTAGCTAAACACTCTTAAATAAATCAACACATCTCAGTTGAGTGATGAAGTTTTTCACACACTGTCTAGGTATTCAGGGCAGAATGTGAAAAAGTAGCTGATGCTAAGAGGCCTCAGAGTAACTAGGCATGGTTGGGAAGGACACCTGGAGTGGCTGTAACCAGCAGCAGAGAGGGAGCTCTACTTGGGGGCTTCCTACACAAGCAAAGTACCTGACCTTAGGTCTGTGCCCGTCAAATGCCTTTCTTGACACTGGAGTTTACCTACCTATAGTCCCCTTAGAGGTTTTTATTCTCCTGATGATAAAATCTCATTACTGATTCAATGAAAGGAGTAACATGATACCTTATAAAAACTGGAAAAAGGAAAAACCTCTTGTGGTTCCAGTGCACCATCTTAAAACACTCGTGTTTCTAAGTATAAAGTCTTACAACTTTTATCTGGTAGTTTGTATCATGGCTCCAGAATTTCAGATGACTTCAGAGAGGAAGCCAGTGAACCTTGAAAGAACATCATTTACATCTGTTTGCCGTATCAGGTAGCACTTTAAATATCTAAATAGGAAGATGTGAGGAAGAAAAACAGAAAGATTTCTAAAGTTTCCACAGGATTACTGTAGATTCTTTTTATTGTGGGGGAAGGGGAAGGAAGGAGAAGGGTCAAGTGGAAAAATGATTATATGATTTGAAACATTTTTTAAAATAAACACAGTTTCCTGTTTGTATATCTCTTTTGGCATTTGCTGATATCTGAGTCGAGGTCTTGGGAGAGGCCAGTGTATTTTAGACTTTTAAAAGTTCACTTCGATTTAAACTCGGAGGCTGATAATCCCTAAATTTAACTTCTACTAAAAATTCCTACATTATAAACTTTTCTCAATTTTGAATAACTATTTGCCAGAAGTTAAAATGCTATTTTTGGAAAAGAACTTAAGTTTGAGAAACATTTATTATATAATAAAACGGCTTTTGAAATAACATTTAAAGACAAGGTTTATGAAAACAATCTGAATTGAATTTCTTTGGAAATACATCCATGATAAATGACTAGGGAAAATGGTATGTTTAGGTGAAATGATGGCCTAAACTTGTGCAGTTTTAGTACTTTTTATAAACAGTGTTCATGAAGGGCATGGGGCCCCCCAGTTGAGGCAAGAGGAGCACTTATCTCAGGAGTTTGAGGTCAGCCTGGGCAACAAAGAAAGATCCTGTCTCTTAAAAAAATAAAGGGCACGGGAGGTGATGCTATAAAATAGTTTCATTGGCAAAGTCTGCAACTAAAATTTTAAAGCCACCCATATGGTCAAATGTATATTTTGAAAATAAAAAGCATCTAATGATCATCCATGGCTAGGTCATCACAAGCATCAGAGAATCAGTGAGAAGTTCTGTAAATCGGGTTTGGGCCTTAACTCCCTCATGTGGACGGTTTGGTCCTTCTTGTAATCGCTCACTTGGACTTATTTTCTTGCTTTCTACCATTTCTACAGGAACACAGGCGACTACCCAGGGCCGTGGTGACAGGAGAGGAAGAGATTGAGGGAAAATTTATATATTTTGCGTTCTAGGTATTGCATTGAATAGGTTTGTGACCCTGTGCAAAACTATGAATCTCCTCAGATAGCTCATATATTCAACAAGAAAATTAAAATTCTGGCACTCTGATATATCACTGTTGGCTTTGTAAGTTGGTATAATCTTTATACAGTGAGGGCTCTTTGACAAATATAAAAATTTCTTTTTAAGTTTCATGAAATGCTTTAAAATGACCAAAAGATAAGTAAATAAATATAAAAAGAAATGGGTAATTAGATCTTCATAAGATTGAAAACACCTGTTAACATCACATGAGAGAGACCATGATAGGTGCCTCCTGCTCTAAGTAGAAACACTACCAGTACTATTGGAAAAGAAAAAAACTCCAACTACTACTTTACAAAAAATACAGAAACAGAACCATGCTAAATAGTATCACAGAGATGCAATCAGCAACCCTCACACTATGGGAAATTAAAGGACAAACAATCTGGGTTCTAAAGAGAGAATGAAAAGGAACATGGAGACGAGTGTATTGTAAGAGACAGAAGAGACCAAACAAACACAAAGATGGTATAGATCTGGAGCCTGACTCCAAAACACAGAAACAACAAAACACTATGCTGAAAGTCTCTACTTTTGTATATGTTTGAAATTTTCCATAACAGAAAACCAAAAGCAAAAAATTAGGAAACCACCATTAAAAAGAGTAACGCTTGAAAGCAAGATAGTCAACTTGTAGATAAACTCTTTTCTTGTGTATCCTCTTGGGTGTTTGATTATTCCCCCCCCCCAATTAACATGCTACAGTTACAATATCACAGAATGTGTCTATATCAAAGTATAATGGAATTCCTAGAACTGTGAAAGAGCCCAAGAATCAAGAAAAAAGCATTAAGGTTTGAGTTATTTTTACAGTGAAGATTTTTTTTTTTTTTTTTTAAAGACAGAGCCTCAAGCTGTCCCCCTGGGTAGAGTGCTGTGGCATTACAGCTCACAGCAACCACCAACTCCTGGGCTCTAGCGAGTCTCTTGCCTCCGCCTCCCAAGTAGCTGGGACCACAGGCGCCTGCCACACCCGGCTATTTTTTGGTTGCAGCCGTCATTGTTGTTTGGCGGGTCCGGGCTGGGGATTCAAACCCGCCACCTTAGGTGTACGTGGCTGACGCCTTAGCCGGTTGAGCTATAGGCGCCGAGCCTACAGTGAAGATTTTAAGGAATTCGTCCCTTACAATGTGCACTGTATTCTAGGAAACTATGTTCTTGAAATGACTCCTAATAAAGTGTTTTGAGACAAGAGCCTCAAGCTGTCCCCCTGGGTAGAGTGCCGTGCCATCAATGCTCACAGCAACCTCCAACTCCTGGGCTCAAGTGAGTCTCCTGCCTCAGCCTCCCAAGTAGCTGGGACCACAGGTGCCTGCCACAATGCCTGGCTATTTTTTGGTTGTAGCTGTCATTGTTGTTTGGTGGGCCCGGGCTGGATTTGAACCTGCCATCTTAGGTGTATGTGGCTGGCGCCTTAGCCACTTGAGCCGCAGGCGCAGATCCTCTTTTTTTTTTTTTTTAAAGACAGAGTATCACATTGTTACCCTCCATAGAGTGCCAAGGGGTCATATTTCATAGCTCACAGCAAACCTCAAACTCTTGGGCTCAAGTGATCTGGAAGACCTGGTTATCTTTTTTTTTTTTTTTTTTTGGAGACATAGTCTCACTATGTCGCACTCTACTGAGGGCTGTGGCATCAGGGCTCATAGGAACCTCAAACTTTTCGGTTTAAGTGACTCTCTTATCTCAGTCTCCCAAGTAGCTGGGACTACAGGTACCCATCACAATACCTGGCTATTTTTTTTTTTGTTATTGTTGTCATTGTTATTTATCAGGCCCTGGTGGGTGCCAACTCACCGCCCTTGTTGCATGTGGCTGGTGTTGTAACCACTGTGCAACAGGCGCTGAGTCAATGCTCGGCTATTTTTAAAGAGAGACTAGGGTATTAAGGTCTCTCTCTTGCTTAGCCTGATCTTGAACTCCTGAGCTCAGGAGATCCACTGGCCTGGGCCTCCTGGAGTGCTAGGATTACAAGAATGAGCCACTGTGCAGGGCCTCAGATCCTCCTAACTGATATTTTGTATCTTTTGAGCAACCCCAATTCCCCATCCTATCCTCTTTATTATTATTATTTTGGGGGGTAATTAAGTGATTAAGAACACTTATATAACATCCACCCTCTTAGCAGATTTATAAATACGAGGATATGAAATTAAGATCTGGAGGAGATGCCTACCTGCACTATGGTTCACTTTGCTACTAATTCAAAATAGCAAAGACCCGGAAGCAACCTAATTGTCCATCCACAGATTAATGGATAAAGAAAATGTACTTTATGCATACAATGGAATGATATTCAGCCTTAAAATAGGTGGCTGGGTACCCCGGCTTTTGCAACATCATTCCATGTATGAAACTGGAGGACATTACAGTAAATGAAATAAGCCAGTTGCAGAAAGACAAAAACATGAGGAATCTAAAATAATTTCATGGCTTGGCGCCTGTGGCTCAAGCGGCTAAGGCACCAGCCACATATACCTGAGCTGGCGGGTTTGAATCCAGCCTGGGGCCTGCCAAACAACAATGACGGCTGCAACCAAAAAATAGCTGGGCGTTGTGGCGGGCGCCTGTGGTCCCAGCTACTTGGGAGGCAGAGGCAGGAGAATTGCCTGAGCCCAGGAGTTGGAGGTTGCTGTGAGCTGTGACGCCACAGCACTTTGCCCAGGGCGACAGCTTGAGGCTCTGACTCAAAAATAATAGTAATAATAATTTCATATGTGATAATAACCCTAACTGAGGGTGAGAGGCCAAAAAAAGCATTCCCACACCAAGTGCCTAGTAAATTTCCATTTTTGTGTTAGGTACTGTTCATGAATTTATTCAATATGAAAATGTCAAGAAAGTTCAACCTCTTCCTAGCACTCTGGAAGGCCAAGGCAGGTGGATTGCTTGAGCTCATGAGTTTGAGACCAGCCTAAGCAAAAGTGAGACCCTGTTTCTACTAAAAATAGAAAAACTGAGACAAGAGGATTGGCTTGAGCCCAAGAGTTGGAGGTTGCTGTGAGGTACGACACCAAGGCATTCTACCCAGGGTGACAGCTTGAGACTCTGTCTTTAAAAAGAAAAGAAAGTTAGTTCAACCTCAGATTTGAAGTGTGTCTTTTTGAGGAAAGGTCAATGAACCCAAATGGATCATGACAAAGTGACAGATCTACACTGTCTGGGGTCTAGAAAGCCACTAAATATTCAATACTATTAAGAAACAACTAAAGCACTTATATAAACAAAGAGGAAATGTCAAACAAACCCACCCATATCACTGAGTGTCTTCCTGACTATGCATTCCAAGGACCAAGGTCAGGTGTTAAAACAAGCAGAGAAGACATGTTCCAGGAATACTCCATCAATAGAACACTACTACAAAACTAACATTTCACACTAATCTAAATATTTAACTTTCTGCCCTTTGTGCTTATTTTAAAGCATCTAGTCAATATCATTGCTCAGTCAGTCTGCTTTATGTTTATTTTACATGTAAGACGTTCTTTTTATAAGATGAATTTCATCTCTTTTTGATGAATTCTGGCTATTACATATCCCACCTTTCCACTTTTCGTTTATGTTCCTTGGTGGAAATTACTGGATGAGTAGAACTATGTTTCATTATTCTTCTGCTGACATAGCTAAAATTAAGAAAAAAATAATAAAAAACGGTGTACAATCACTAGTAATCCCAGTGTTCTACCTGCATTTCTTAAAGAATTTTAATAATTAAAAAATAATAAACTACTTTCCTTTCTAAAAATCTTATCCTCAGTAAAGCTGTAGAAGTGGCCTTTTCTGTGGACAAAGAAACACATTACATTACTCTGTATGAAGCACTGCAGTCCTGAACCACCACTCCCACGAATGACATTCCCAAACTCTGCCCACCAAGCCAGGCCCCGCTTTTCTTTCCGTCAGAAAGGTGCTGTCCCTTCCCTGCTCTTGGAAATCAGAAAGAATAATGCCAAAAACACATGAATTCATTATGATACTCAAAAACAGGTAAAGGGAAACAGCAGGACAAAAAACACAAACCCTGATAGAACAGTGACCACCAATGGAGATAACCAGTCAATCTCTTTAGGCTGCAAATCACAATAAAACGGGAAGAAGCAAGCATTGAAATTGTTTTTTCTAAAATGAATTCTATATCAGAGTAAAAAAAAAAAAAATCACCATTTTCAACCTCTAATGAACTGAGGAAAACATGAACGGATTAAACCACTAATTAAAATGAAGTTGGTAGACACCATACAACGGAGGTGTGAGGTCATTACCGCCTGTATCCACAGATGTTCTTAGCAACAAACACAGGTTAAGCCCCAAATTGCTACTTCATAAAAAGGCGCCAAAGGAACTACACAGTACTTATGACCTGTGATGTATTACTCTTGCCCTCAAAAGGTAAAGCTGAATTTAACCAAGCCTTTCAAATCTAATTAAAACTTTAAATTTACAGTGAAGAGTGAATACACAAACATGCAAAAGGACATCCAAAGGAAGAGAACAGGAAGACCAAGAGCGTATTTTCTCAGGAAGGCTGATGGGGATGTCAGCAATTCAGTGGGGAAGGGAAATTGCTCTGGATTAAAAGACAGAACTAATGCATCGCACTAACGGGATATGAACAACGGTACAAAGAAAACTGAGGACACAGAGAAAGAAGTGATTAAAAAGTAAGTTGTAACAAAATCTTGGTAACTATTATACGTGAATAATAAATTTCTGGTATAGTCCAGTATGTTCGAAAACACTGACTCTGATTGAAGCTGTAGGTGATTTGCAAGTTCTCCAGGTCCTGTTTTCACCAACAGTGTTTGTTATGCAAACATGCCCTGCCTTCTTCCTTGAAGTCATGAGGTAGAAAGTAGAAAGTTTTTAATAAAGCTTTCTCTTTCCAACTCAATTCAGGCTTCTGAGTTAGAGACGTCAGGAAAACAATGTCCCTGGAAAAAATCTTTCTCTGCAATGTGGAAGGCGGAAGGGGCAGAAGCAGCATTCTACTTAATCTCCCCGACTGCACTGTCAGGAAGGCAGGGAGATCGTATGTATGTACCTGGATTTGGAATGTTGTGCTGCCTCAATTAAAAGACAGCTTAGAAAAAAAAATCATACTTTTAGTCAATTACCTACAACCCTGAGGATCCTGAATTCTACCACAACTGTGCGGGTCTGAAAGAACGTCTGATGAAATCCCAACCTAGCAACATTTCAGCCTTGAGGGACCATAAAGCAGAGGACCCAGTATACCTGAGCCTGGAATTCTGGCCTATACAGTCTGGGACTAAATACGCGTATACTGTTTGAAGCAGAACAAACAAATCCATCCATACTCATTTATCAGAGTTTGGTTATTCCATAAATATTTCTCTAAGATATTTATAAATATGACTTGATGAGATACAGACTGCGATGGAATAAAAATCCAAAACACTTCCTCCTGTTTGCAAAACAAAACCTTTTGCCTGGTACCTCAAGATTTCCTAGATTCTGCACAATACCGTTCATTGCTGCTTTCCATCTCCTTCTGGGCATCTCTTCTGCTTCACTGGATCACGAGCTCTAGCTCTGTCTGCTGTGATCCCTTCCTTCTTACACCTTTTCAGGTTTGATCCTCACTATGAATCTGTTCCCACTTTCTCTTCTTCACTGAGATCGTTCTCATCTTCAGCCAAAAGGTTAAAAGACCACAAGATCGGCTCGGCGCCTGTGGCTAAGGCACCAGCCACGTATACCCAAGGAGGTGGGTTCGAATCCAGCCCGGGCCGACAAACAACAATGACGGCTGCAACCAAAAAACATAGCCAGGTGTTGTGGTGGGGACCTGTGGTCCCAGCTACTCGGGAGGCTGAGGCAGTAGACTCGCTTGAGCCCAGGAGTTGGAAGTTGCTGTGAGCTGTGATGCCAAGGCACTCTACCCAGGGGGACAGCTGGAGGCTCCTGTCTTAAAAAAAGACCACCAGGTCTTTTCTTATTCCCTCCCTAATAACCAGCAGCATCAACTGCGCACCGCATTATCTGCAACACCAACTCCAAGCTCGCTCGGCCTCACACCGAGTCCTTCACAGGCCTGTTTCCTCTATTACAGTGTAAACACCCCAGAACAGAACTGTACCTTATTCAGCCTTTTAAATCTTGCACCTCCTCTCAGATGTTTGCTAAACTCAAGTGAGAAAATTAGAACAGGAACTCGCCATAATTTCCTGTACAGAGCTGTGAGTGCTCGCACAGCTTGGTCTCCTTGACCTTCTGAGGAATGTTTAATTGAAAGACAGAAGGACACCCCTCTACTTTCAGCCACTAATTAATTTAACAACTTCTCCATCATTTCTCGGTATAGCCAAGATCCTAGTGGCCACACGTAGTGCAGAATGAACAGGACGGTAAAGAGCCTGAGTCTGCACAGATCACCATTTATGCCAGAGATTTCCTACCTCATTTACTCTCTAAGAAACCACCACTGGTGCCAGTCTTTTCCCAAAGAAGAGCTTTGACTACACAGTAGAATGCTGTTATGGATGAACTATGACAAAAATATAAGACCTAGCACTGAGAATAAAAAGTTATCAGAACAAGATGTTATATAAAATCTCATCCATACAAGTATCTGCATGCATATTTGGATAGTTATCCAAAATGTAAATACTTATCTCTGGGTAGACAACATAATTTTTTTTTTTTTGGAGACAGGCTCTCACTATATTGCCCTGGGTAGAGTGCTGTAGCGTCGCAGCTCACAGCAACCTCCAATTCTCAGGCTTAAGTGATTCTCTTGCCTTTGTCTCCCAAGTAGCTGGGACTATAGGCGCCCAGCTATTTTTTTGTTGCAGATGTCCTTGTTGTTTAGCTGGCCCGGCTAGGTTCGAACCCACCGGCCTCAGTGCATGTGGCCCGCACTGTAACCACTGTGCTACGGGAGCCAAGCCAAGACAACATCATCTTCAGCTTTCAGTTTATAAATATTCAGATATTGCTGGGTGGCACATGCCTATAATCCTAGCACTTTGCTGAGAGGAGGCGGGAGGGTCATTTGAGACAAGCCTAAGCAAGTGTGAGACCCCCATATCCATAAAATATTTACATTGCAGTGAGCTACGATGATGCCACTGTAGTGGGGTAACAGAGTGAGAATTTGTCTCAAAAATAGACAAACAAGCCTGTGGCTGGCACCAAGGCTGGCGGATCTGAACCTGGCCTGGGCCTGCTAAACAACAATGACAACTGCAATTAAAAAATACCCGGGCTATGTGGAGGGTGCCTGTTAAGTCTCAGCTCCTTGGGAGGCTGAGGCAAGAGAATCGCTTAAGTCCAAGAGTTGGAGGTTGCTGTGAGCTGTTGACAAGCATGGAACTCTACCAAGGGCAACACAGTGAGACTCAAATAAAATAAAATAAAATAAATACACCAAAAATAAAATTTGAAAACCCCCAGATATTATGTTAAATAAAAAAGTTATTAAAAAAATCAGTGAACATTAGGAAAACTGTGTGTGTGATACACACACACACATATATATTTAGAGAGATGGAGTCTCACTTTGTTGCCCTATGGCTTGGAGTTGCCAGGGCTATTCAAAGGTGCTATCATGACACATAAAGGCCTGGAACTCTTAATTGTGAGTCTATTCCCCTGCCTCAGCCTCCTGCATAGCTGGGAGTATTAGCCTTTATATATGCATATTTTAAAAAACCATGTTAAAATTCCTTACCTCTTGGTATTTTTCAAAAATTTTATATTTAATTTCTAAGTTTCTAAAAGTCAGCTTGAATCACATTTTGTAATGAAAGTGGTTGTATGGTGGGGGATAACTGACCATGTTTTGAAAGGTACCAGGTGTATGTCCTGGAAGGACAGGAAGTCTTCTGAGAATGAACAGCGGTGTGCCATCCAGCTCCTCAACCAACCAGTTTTTGGGCTATCCTCTAGAGAATAAGCAGCAGAAGCAGAAGCCATTCGTTAAAGCACAGGCTGGCACACAAGCTTGTGGGGTCCTAGACACTGGGGCACAGACGTTTACTCCAATCTAGCTTTTTTCTGAGATAGTCTCACTCTCTCACCAGGACTAGAGTCGTGGCCTCAGCCTAGCAAACTCACAGCAACTCCAAACTCTTGGGTTTAATTAATTCCCCTGCTTCAGCCTCCCAAGTAGCAGGTACTACAGGGGTCCCCTGCAACACTCACCTTTGTTTTTGCATAGGCTGGTCTTGAACTCCTGACCTCAAGCCATCCTCCCACCTTGGCTTCCATTTAGTTCTAAATGCCTTTAGCTGCTGTTGCCAAAACTAATTACTTGGATGGCAGGATAATCTATAATTTTAACTCTTTAAATGTTGAATTTATAGTCTCTTTACTTTTATAATTAACATTAAGCTAGAGCATAATTATTTTGCAAATAAAATTTTATGCATTTAAGTCTAAGGACAGAGTTCAAGGAAAAAGAAATTTCTTAAGTGGAGAAAGACCCAGATTTTGATCATGTGATAATTACACTTTTGTCTTCAAGCATGTTAAGATGGACTGAAAACTGTCACGCCCTGAACAGCACACCCCATACCCTAGTAGACAATCAATCCCTCACACTTGTACATGAGTTTTATTTTCAAAAATATTAAGGATCAGGTATCTTCATCCAAACCATTATATAAAATAAGAAGCAAACCTTTTTGCCAGTCTGTTCAACCTGTTTGAAAGTGAAAAATTTCCTGCTGTTGGCTCTTGAGCTTTATGGGACTTTACAAGAGGAACTGCCTATAGGTGCACTATCTGCTTAACCATAAATAGTGAATTTACACTGGTTTCATACTACACTTGTCTAAAGTGGTCTTGGGATCCTAACTACACAAAACAGGGCTACATTACTGTGCCTTCCCAGCCTTCCCACTAGCAGTCCTTCTCATTTCCATTTCAATGACTTGAAATACCTCCTAGCGGAACTGTTCCTCTGTCCTCCAACCATAAAGCAAAAGTCAAGTATCCTCATCTTTGTTAATGGTGCGGTTACTTACTAAATCAAAGCACTTAAACTGTTGAAAGCCGTCTCTCTTATTTTGTGAAATAACCCAGAGAAAATGGAGTACAGGCAGTCCCTGAGTTACAAACATCCCAGTTATGTACAATAGACATTACCAAAGGAGGGTACTACATTAAGTTCTTGAGTTACAATCATTCAACTGATGTATGACTCCCACTTATGAACGGAGGTTATTACAGTAATAGGTAAATGTACCTGCTCCAACGTATGTAGAAATTCAACTTAAGAACAAATCTATAAAACCTATCTTGCCAGCAACCCAGGGACTGCCTACATACTAGTACTAAATAAAATGCATCCAGTGGTTCAACTTAGTCAACTGCTTCAGAATACACGTTACACTTAATGCAACCTGGCCATCAAATTTCACATGAAGTTTCATTTTCTTTAAATAGTTCTTGAAATCCTATCTATAAATAAGATGTGAGCATCTGGTGCCTTTAATAAGTATATCCTAAAATGCCTGAGTGACTTTTAAGTACTTCCTGTACCCTAAAAAAAGCTAAAGGCTATGTGTGGCATCTCACAACTAGAATCCCAGCAGTTTGGGAGGCTGAGGTAGGAGAATTGCTTGAAGGTGGGAGTTCAAAGGAGAAAATTTCTCTACAAAAAATTTAAAAATTAGGCAGGTGCAGTGTTACACACCTATAGTCCTAGCTACTTGGGAGGCTTGAGACAGGAGAATTGCTTGCGTCCAGGATTTCCAGGTTATAGAAATGGGCCATGGGTGTTCATCTGGACCATAGAGAAAGAACCTATCTCTCTTTTTTATTTTGAGACAGTCTCACGTTGTCGCCCTGGGTAGTGAGTACTGTGTCATGATAGCTCACAGTAACCTCTAACTCTTGGGGTCAAGCGATTCTCTTGCCTCAGCCTCCAGAGTAGCTGGGACTACAGGTGCCCACCATAACGCCTGGCTATTTTTAGAGATGAGTCTCACTCTTTTTTCTTTTCTTTTTTTTTTTTTGCGATTTTTGGCCAAGGATGGGTTTGAACCCACCACCCCTGGCATATGGGGCTGGTGCCTTACTCCTTTGAGCCACAGACACTGCCCATGAAGTCTCACTCTGCTTCAGGCTGGTCTTGAACCTGTGAGCTCAGGCAATCCACCCACCTTGGCCTCCCAGAGTGCTAGGATTACAGGCATGATGAGCCACTGTATCTGGCCCTGCAAATTCGTTCTTCTTATGTTTCCAGGGCCTTTCATTTATAATATACATAAATGTAAATATGTAAGACACTTTCTCTTAAAAAATTCTTTTAAGGGCAAGCGGGTGGCTCATGCCTGTAATCCTAACACTCTGGGAGGCTGAGGCAGGTGGATTGCCTGAGCTCACAGGTTCAAGACCAGCCTGAGCCAGAATGAGACCCCCGTCTCTAAAAAATCGCCATGCGTTGTGGCAGCCTCCTGTAGCTGCAGCTACTTGTGAGGCGAAGGCAAAAGAATCGCTCAAGTCCAAGAGTTTGAGGTTGCTGTGAGCTGTGATGCGCTATAGCACTCTACCCAGGATGATAGCTTGGGACTCTGTCTACCAAAAAAAACAAACTCCCCTCCCCCCAAAAAAAAACCAAAAAAAAAAAGTTCCGTATTTTCAGGGTATTCTCTCTGAGACCTGTTGCTTGATACAACCTTTCCTAAACCTTCATAGGATCTCTTCACATGAGACAGAAAACTCACTTTCAGTAGGCCCTGGTCAGTTTTAGATATTGGGAAATTCCAGGGGCACGGCAGGCACTCAAGGAAGTTTGGTTATCATTCACCAAAAGGTTACGTGCTCACCATGTTACTGAAGAATGCCAATTTAACAGAACATGCTTTTTGTTTGGGAGCGAGGAGGGAAGAAAGGTGCAAAGACAAGGAAGGAGAGTACGTTGAGTAGGAAGGAGAACTGTTTTTCTTAAAACAGAATCTCACTAGAGTGCTGTCGTGTCACAGCTCATAGCAACCTCAGACTCTCGGGCTCAAGTGATTCTCTTGCGTCAGCCTCCCAAGTAGCTGGGACTACATGCGCCTGCCACAACGCCCAGCTATAGGAAGAAGAATTTAACATCATAATTCCTTGGTTTTTTTGTTATTTATTTAGAGACAGAGTCTTATTTTGTCACCCTCAGTAGAGTGCAGTGGGGACACAGCTCACAGCAACCTCCAGCTCTTGGGCTTAGGTGATTCTCTTACCTCAGCCTCCCAAGTAGCTGGGACTACAGGCACCGCAATGCCTGGCTATTTTTTTGTTGCAGTTTGGCCAGGGCTGGGTTCAAACCTGCCACCCTTGGTATATGAGGCCGGAGCCCTACTCACTGAGCCACAGGCGCCACCCTCTTTGGTTTATTTTATTAATTTTTTTTGACAGAGATTCAATCTGTTGACCTGGGTACAGTGCCGTAGCATGACAGCCCACAGCAACCTCAAACTCTTGGGCTTAAGTGAGTCTGTTGCCTCAGCCTCCCAAGTAGCTGGGACTATAGGCACCTGCAACAGTGCCTGGCTATTTTTTGGTTGTAGTTGTCATTGTTGTTTGGCAGGTCCAGGCTGGATTTGAACCTGTCAGCTCCAATGTATGTGGTTGGTGCCCTCGCTGCTGAGCTATAGGCACTGAGCCTGTAATTCCTTGGTTTATTGATGATTCTCAAACTTAACACTATCAGAATCACTCATTAGAATTCACTCAAAGAGCCTAAGTCCTATCCCAGACCCAAAGTATCAGATTCCCTGGGATTGGAATACAAAAATCTGGATTACCATAAAGTTCAGAAGCCATTTAATATTTGCTTTGGAACAACTGAATTCAAAGGTGAAGACCCGTCTAATTTGAGGTAAGGCTCTATTAAGTGGTGGCTGCCTCCACCTTTACGGGCACTATTATAATAAGGTATATTGCCAACAGATAAACTCATCAAAAACATTTACTCAATTAAATGTCATATGTATGATAACAACCTCCCCAAATCAGGCACCTTAAATATGGACGTTTGATCGTATTTGAATCACACCTCAATAACCCTGTACATTTAAGAAGTACCCTGAAGTATACCCCTCTCTCTACGTATTTGCTGGGAATAGAGCAATTATGATCAAATGAGAAGCATTGAAAACAAAATCCCATTTGTATTTCCAGGTATTAAATGCACTATACTAATACAGAAAAACTGTAAGTCTCAGAATTGTGTGGAACAAAAGGCACATAAACATACAGATTTATACACATATAGGGTGGCCATAAAGATCATGCACAAGTTAAAATAGTGTGCATTTTAAATTGCACGCGAACTTTATGGCCACCCCAGATATTAATCACTCGGTACTGAATGTATGTAGCCTTTTTCTAAATTTTAAACATATCAATAAATCTAAACCTCATAATGTGATGGATTGGCATAATTATGACTGACATTCTGTAGCTAAGAAAGCTGAGACTGCTCAGTGTATTCGGTGCTGGCTACATACACCGAGGCTGCTGGGTCTGAACCTGGCTTGGGCCTGCTAAAACAACAATGACAACAAAAAAATTGCTGGGTGTTGTGGTGGGTGCCTGTCGTCCAGCTACTTGGGAGGCTGAGGCAAGAGAATTACTTGAGCCCAAGAGTTGGAGGTTGTTGTGACCTGTGACATCAGGGCATTGTACCCAGGGCAACAGCTTGAAGGGGGGGGGGTGCCCACGCAGAGAGGAGAGAGAGAAGAGAGAGGAGAGAGGGAAGGAAAGAGAGAGAGAAAGAGAAAGAAAGCAAGCTGAGAAAAGGAGAAGTACCAAAACCCTGGGCAGTGCCTGTGGGTCAGTGGGTAGGGTGCTGGCCCCATATACCGAGGGTAGCGGGTTTAAACACGGCCCTGGGCAAACTGCAACAAAAAATAGCCAGGCACTGTAGCAGGTGCCAGCTACTCCGGAGGCTGAGGCAAGAGAATCACCTAAGCCCAGGAGCTGGAGGTTGCTGTGAGCTGTGACACTACAGCACTCTACCAAGGGTGATTGAGACTCTGTCTCCAAAAAAAGAAAAAAAAAAAAAAAAGAGGTACCAAAACCAAAGTTACAAAACTAGTAAATGACAATTCGGAATTGAAGTCCAGGCACTTGATAATAGCTTGCTAGGGTTGGCATAACAAAAACTACAGACTGGGTGCTGAAATTTATTCTCTCACAGTCCAACAGAATAGAAGTCTAAGATCAGGGTGTCAGAAAATTAGTTTCTCCCCAAGCCTCTCTCCTGGGTTTGCAAATGGATCTGTTCTTCTATGTCCTCACACAGTCTTTCTCTGGGTACTGGTGTCTCTTTTTCGTCTTTCATAAGGATCACAGTCATGCTGGATTAGGGCCCTATCCTAAGGGCCTCATTGAACTTAACATTCGCTTTAAAAACATTATCTCCAAATATGGTTGCCTTTTGAGGTACCAGGGCTTAAGACTTCAACATATGCATTGGTTGGGGGGAGGGGACATAATTCAGCCCATAATATTTACTGGCTGTGTCACCTCAAGAAAGTTATTAGATCTTCGTAGGCCTCAGATTTTCCAACTGTAAAACAGTGCTACGAGTCAGTGATCAAATTAAAGAACCCATGTGAAACACACAGCAGAGGGTCTGGCACACAGCATCATCCTTTCATAGAAGTGAAAAACAAAAATCAGAGGTAACAACTTGCCCTTTCTCCTTCTCTCTCTCTTTTTTTCTGAGACAGAGCCTTTCTGTGCCCTGAGTAGAGTGCTGTAACCGTCATAGCTCACAGCCAACTCAAACTCTTCTCGCCTCAGCCTCCCAAGTAGCTGGAGACTGCAGGCACCTTCCACAACACTCTTGGCTTAGGCTGGTCTGGAACTCGTGAGCTCAAGCAACCCACCCACCTTGGCCTCCCAGAGGATTACAGGCATGCGCCTCCACACTGCACCTGGCCTGCCCCTTTTCCTTCTCTGAAACAGAGACCTCGTGCTGATTCACTTTCATGTACAATCTATTGTCTAATTTCAGACAATTTTACATAATTTATATTTTTCCCACATCTATGACTTTCTGCTTTCTCACACTTCTCAAACGTTATTAAATGCAAGGAAGAAAAAAAAAACGTCAAATTAACGACCCTATTCATAAAAATTTAGGCACACTGGCTCAAGCCTGTAATCCTAGCACTCTAGGAGGCCAAGGTGGGTGGGTCATTCAAGCTCATGAGTTTGAGACCAGCCTGAACAGGTGAGACTCCCCGCCCCACTAAAAATTAAAAACCGAGGCAAGAGGGCTGCTTGAACTCAAGAGTTTGAGGCTGCTGTAAGCTATAACGCCATGACACTCTACCAACGGTGACAAAGTTGAGACTAAAAAAAATTTAATGAATAAAACTTAGTTAGAACGATACAATACTACTTCCTTCAGATTGTATGTAAATTTAATTCATCCTTTCTCCTAAGTTGCAAATACAACTGGCTATGCTCCCATAGTGTTGACACCTCAGGGGATCAGGACCTGTTATTAAGAAAGAAAGACAACCCCAGTGGTTTTGCTAAAGAAATCTAGATTGCACTTCACAGTAGCCTAGTACTTTACATATACTGGGTGTATTAATCCACGTCACAATCCTTTGATAGTTATTTAGCTCTCATAACAAATCACATTTAGAAAGTATTACTGTCATATCATAATTGAGGGAACAGGAACAAAGCAAAGTTAAAAGATTTTTTCTGCAAAGGCCACAATGCCTGACAATAGTCAGCAAAACAAGAACTCTTGTTGACATATTCAGTCTGAAGCTCTGTTCTCCAGTGGCCACGCCTTACCCTCGCAAATCACAATCCCTGGTTTTCTCATTCTTTCTGGCACAAACAGAGTAGATGCTAAAGCAAATACGCATTCTGGTTTGGGGGCAATCTAAACTGAGGTACACAATCAACCTGTATACAGAACCAAGTTTTTCTCATTCACAGCTTTTTTCAGGCAGCGATCACAATTTCCTCCTTTTCCAGCATCCAGAGCAGGCGTCCTCAAACTACAGCCCACCGGCCACATGCAGCCTCCTAGGACATTTATCTGGCCCGCCGGGTGTTTTTGCCACCACTGCCTGTCCTGCTTAGCAGCCGACTCGTCCCAGGGCCTGCAGTCCGGCCCTCCAACAGTCTGAGGGACAGTGAACCGGTCCCCTATTTAAAAAGTTTGAGGACCTCTGATCTAGAGAGTTCAAGTAAATATAAATAAAATCACAGAACAGTCTTCCTCTAGCGATACCGGTGCTTTTCAGTCACTATCATATAAAAACAATATTAACACCACCACCACCACCACCTCTCCCCCCCCCCCCCCGGTGGCCTACAATAGAGAAGCCTTCAGGGCCTTTCCAATCCCCAAATTCTACGTCTCCATCATAGTCCACACTTTCTAGGTGGTTCAACTGACAATCCTGAGTACCAATTACGGGCTATGCAACTGGATTTACCAGTGTGGCCCCACCACGGTATTCATGGTCTACAGTGTGTTATGAGGAAAGCATTAACTCTGTGTATGTGAAGGAAGTTCTCAGAGGGAATGACAAGAGATGATAAAGGTGACCTGAGTCATAGTGAGGTTGGTGTCATTACAGTCCTTGTATCATAAAAAAGAGCTATAGTAAGAGAAATCATGCTAAGTATTACTTTCTCAAGAATATGCTGCTGGCTGCTTGGATTTGAAGTGCAGTGTCATGAACAAATTATTCTCATAGCTTACTATAACCTGGAACTCCTGGGCTTGAGCAATCCTCTCGTCTCAGAGTCCAAGGAGCTGGGACGCCAGGCCCGTGCCACCGTATCTTGACTAATTTTGTTTTTATTACAGAGATGAGGTGTCACCAAGTTGCCTAGGTTGGTCTTAACCTCTTGGTTTCGAGCAATCCTTCTGCCTTAACCTCCCAAAACACTGAGATTGCAGGCAGAGGCCACCACGCTTAGCAGATTTTTATTTTTTATTGTTTTTAGAATATAAAAGTATAAGTTTATTTTATATTAGAGAAAGGAAAGGAGCGGGGAGGATGGGAAGGAGAGAAGAGAGCAGGGAGTTGGGTGGGGGGAGAGAAAAGGAAAGAGAGAATGGTGTGAAGTCACAAAGGAAGAAAGAACAACGCCAGCCGATTTGTGTGCCTTTTTTTGCTTTAAGTTTGTTTTGCTGTGAGCAGCCAGTCAAGTTTTGGCTCTGCCATGGAACCTATCTGGCCACTTCTGAGCTATTCAGTACACAAGGAAAGGAGATGAGCAAAGCTGGCCAGAGAAGAGCCCTAAGCTCTACTTCTACACTCTCCTGTCAATTCAGGGACTTGTGAATGCCAAGTTTGCTCATCTCCGTTGTCTCTGTACATCACAGGGTGTATGTATCACCTCCCTGGCTACCTACTTCAAAGAGCTGGTGTAACAGATTCAGAAAAAGGTTTGTGGTCCTAAAAAGCAAAGCGTTTGGCAAAGAACTGAAAGGATAAAGTTAAGAATCACTAGCATTATACTTCCCCCTCTGAATTAATCATTTCAAAGGACTCTGAGACTTGAGGGTGGCAAATTCACTAAAAAAAAGCAGACTTACCTTCCTAAAATCGGGCATCCCTAAAAGTACTCTTTTCTGATGCCTTTACTGACAGAGAAGAAATCTCAGAAATAAACAAAGAGGGATACAAATGCTTCTATAATTGCACAAAGAGCCAAACTGAAATATCAATTTATCCACTCACTATAATAAATATTTGTTAAAATATATACAAAGCATTAGGCTAGACAGTGCAAGGATGATGTAAGGTATGTCCCTATAAACTCCTGTATTACAAATGCACTATAAGCCAAAACTTCTGTTTGGATTCCCTTCCCAAACAAATGATTCAAGTTTCCCTAGAACATGGAACATCAAAATAATTATTTTCTATTATGACTTTCTGGCTTTTTAGAAATTTAATTTAGAATATGCTGGGGGAGAAACTCTCATCTACAAGTTTCCACTGACAAGCACCAGCTTCCTCCTGAGTGACTGAGCCACAGAAAAACTGTGACTTCCATAGTATGCGATCTAATGTGACGCGCACATGACCTCAAGTAACAAGGAGCCCACGTGTCCTTCAATTTAAAGAAGAAGAGTGAAATGTATTGTCAGGAAAAGCAGGGAGAACATCACAATCATGTGGTTTGGAAAGAAGATCAAAAACGATAGAACAGAAGTATTCCAAGTAACTGCAAGCCACTTGGGCTTCCTTTAATGCCCTGCCATACTAAATCACACATGGTTCTTCAATGAAAGGAAAAGTTAAGGCCTGTCTCATGCCTCACTTCTGCCACTGACTGAGCTTGAAAAAGAAAATTAAGACAACCTTTTAAAGTTAATCAATGAAAGGCAGAAATTGTAGTCTGGACATAAAACAGAATAAGCTCATTAATGTTGGGTAAAAGATTTGCTATGCCAATTAGTCACTATCTTTACCCAACTTTTAAAACAGCAGACCCCAAATTCCTTATAGCTTCACTGTTCTTAAGTTTTTGACTGATTGTCCCAATACATAAATTCTTTGTATGTGTTTACCTCTTCCTTAGAGTTAAAACTGTTCTCAAAAATACAACCAACTTTCTAAGACTGCTTCTTTCACTTTATTTTATTTGTTTTGGAGACAGGGTCTCAAGCTGTGGCATCACACTCATAACAACATCCAACTCTTGGGTTTAAGCCATCCTCTTGCCTTAGCCTCCCAAGCAGCTGAGACTACTGGCGCCTGCCACAACGCAGGGCTATTTTTATTTTTTTGGTTGCAGCTGCTCAGCAGACCCAGGCGAGGTTTGAACCTGCCACCCTAGGTACATGTGGCTGGCACCCTTGCTGACTGAGCTACAAGCCCCGCCCTGCTTTTTTCACTTTCAATGTGCTATTTTTCCCAAGTCACAGAACTGATGTTCTTCAACAAATGGAGTAAAGTGAGTGCTAACACCTGGCTCTTTTGCCCAAGAACAGGAGAGAAAAGAAGGGTTTATACCCCAAGGCATGTAGGGGCACACAACAGTCAATACCACATCAAGGAAATCTATAGCACATCAAAGAAAACTTAGAGGTTCCAGGGTTGTTCAACACGTGGCCCATGGGCCACACAGTGATTATATGAGGACTTTTTTGCTTATTTGTGGTAGCAGATATCACAGAAATTATGCGTGGAACATTTTATTTGCTACCAGTTTTCATTAGAATTTGTACAGTTAATATGTGGCCCCAAACAATACTTTTTTCTTTAACATGACACAGAGAAGCCAAAAGGTTGGACATCCTGGCTCAAGCTAAACTATCTTTTGGGACAGCCAGTCACCAATTTTGGAGTTCAGACAGCAAGAATATGCATTGTCTTCACAGAAATGGAAAATAAGAGTCAAGCAGCTCTATGTCCCACAGAATAATCTCATATGCAATGCAGTAACAATTCCTGGTTTGTTTGCTTCCCCCCTCCCCCCCCCCAAAATGAAAAGGAGATCAACTTACATGGCTCTCTGGCAATGAACTGAGGTACAGTGTTGGGCAGAGGAGTGCTGGGGTTTGGAGTCCCTACTAGTTTGTTCTTGGCCATCTTCGTGTTTGCCTTAGCAAACTCTAGTCGTAGTGTTTGCGGAATTTCAGGATCGAAGCGGATGCCCTTTGGAAATAAAGAACAAATGGAAGATGTTTTCATTTCCTTAGAGTCAAACCGGAATGGTGACAAAATAAACACACCACTGAACTGGCCTATCGGGGAGGGAAAAAGGTCAACAAGAGCTCTCATTCTCACCACTTACATAGAATATATGAAAACCCACAACACAACATGTCAAGAAGTCGGGAAGATTTAGTTTACTTAATTTAGAAGTTTAGTTACATGAATTTTCAACCGTCCCTCTTATTGCACAAAAAGTTCTCCAGCTCAAGTTTTAAAACTTACATCAGCAAATTCCCAGCATAGGTAAAAAACTAGGATTAATGGTTATCAGTGAGAATAAAAGAATTAATGGGAAGACCCAGGTAATACTGAAGTGTGACACCTAATAATATCTCAAGAAGCCTGGACTCTGACTCTGATTTTAAAAAATGTAATTCTTCAATGCTTTTACTTATTTTTCTCCTTCCAGAACAGAGGACTTCAATGGAGAAAAGGATTTTGGTCCCTTTCTAACTGCAGAGCTTTATAAAATTAATATAGGTACTCCATGTTAATCAGAAGACAGGAATTAAACTACTTTAAGATTCCAATATCTAACCAGTATCATTGGATTCCAGTTAGTTTATAAATTTATATAAAATACAAATGTCTTGATGTAGTCCTGGTTTTGATTACAGTTGGCTTACTAGTCACATGGAAAGGCAAAGGACACCAGCCAAAGCAATAGTGATTTCAGTTACCTTCGACCTTATTTTTACAGTTTACCTAAAACAAACTACATCCAATAAAACAAATGGTGAACACCATGAAACATAAGATTAGGGCAAAAGGAGACAGGTCTATTTTGGAAGCTTCCTTTTCAAAAATGCCTTCATTACTAAGCATGGAAGAACCTTTATAATTATGACCAATGCCATGAATTATGGACCTCAACAATAGTGTCCAAAAAAAAAAAAACCTTCCAAGCCTGGCATAGTGGCACACCTGTACTCCCAGCTACTCAAGAATACTCAGAAAGCTGAGGCTTGAGCCCAGGAATTTGAGACCAGCCTGGGCAACACAGCAAGAATTTGTCTCAAAAAATAAATAAATAATCCCAAAATAGTGCATGAGTATGCATCCAAAAAAGACTTAGGTCCCATGTTTGTCTGTAAGGTGTGTTCTGAATGCCCACATCGCATATGTGAGGACACCAGCACCCTCTTTTCTTCTTAATTAGCTTAAAGAAACAGAAGAGCAATCTCCACAAAAAGTAGGAAACTCTTGCTCAGTACACCAGGACAAAATGAAGCTGAATTTCAAAAAGGCTCAGCTTCAAGGAGGCAAAGAAAAGCCTGTGACTGGATGGCCTTAGGGAGGGACAATCAACTCCACAGCCCCCTGACCCAGAGAAGTCCTGGAGTGGGTGGAATGCGTGAGGCTCGTTCATTCATTCTCTGAGAAGGGAAACCAATTGATAGTAGCAAGCAAGGCAGGGGAAGATTCCTCTCATAGACCTACCAACACAAAAGTGAAAAGGATGTCATTTTTATAAAACATGATTGTCTTTAACTGGTCCTGTGTGTATATGTGTGTGTTGGAAAACCTAAATGTTATCTTGCCAAAAACATACATAAGGAAAAAAACAAAGCTCCGTTCACAAGTAGCATTTTCTATCAGTTTCTACTTAACATTTCACCCTAACAAAGCTAAAAGAATAAATATTTCCAAATATGGACCGGAAGAGCTGTGGTCTTTTCTGGGATACAATCACAGTCCCTGGCCTGGCTGTCACTTTACGGTGCGCTGTGGAAGGGCTTGTACCACACACATAATGGCATTGCTGGCACTTAAACCTGACCAACTTTTTTGTGAAGAAGCCACTTTGCTAAATCCGAGCTCACAATTTGAGTACGGTAGCCCAGGCCACTGTAGGCAATGGGAGTAGAGTACCCTGGAACTGCCAGTAGTCCCCCCTGTAGTTTCTGCATTCAGATGATGCGACTACACATCTGAACTCTATCCCTCAGCTCTCACACTGGTGTCCCACAATCAACCAAAGCTCCACAAGGGACTTGCCTCTTACACAACCTGGGCTGGTGGTTCAAGTCCTAAACTATGCTGAACTGGGTCTCCCCGACTCTGTCCTCCTCTTCATACCCCTCCTCCTCTTTGAGCTAAAATAACATCAACATCATGTTCCAAATCAAAGTTCCAGCATCCTTATTTTAAAAAAAGAAAGGAAAAAAAAAAAAAGCTTAGAACTTAAAATGACCTAATTTGTTTGGCAGCTTATTCAGAGGCCAGAGGCTCAGAATTCAAGCCACATTCCTCCAGCGTCTTTAGCAGCAATGCCATATTTGGTAATCAATATCCTGCTCAGCTAAGTTTCTATCCATAGGGATTAGCCAAGCCAAAAACGGTTAAATGTTAAAGGATGAGCAGGAGGAGGAGAGATGGGGGCAGGGAAAGGAGAACAGGGAAGTGAAGAAAAAGAAAAAGAAAAAGAGAGGAAAAAGATGAAAAAGAGGAAGACAGAAGGAGACAGGAAACAAAATTCCTTGTGCTTTTAATTAAAGTCTAATAAGATTCTTCTCTGGCTACAGGAACTTCACATTAAATGTTGTCAGGACAAGGTACAGCCAAGTGGAAGGAGAAACCTGTACCTTTTAAAAAACCAACCTTTTCCTCTCTCTTGCTTATAATTCACCAAAGCTCTTTCTTCTCATTGCAAACAGAGAACCTTTCAACTTTTCCCTGTCCAATGTAAATGGTGTCCTACTTACATGGACCAGAAAGGGCAATTTCTGAATAACAGAATACCAATTCGCGGATAAACAGTTACTGACAGCCCAGTCTGATGGCTAGAGCCTCGACCAACCCCGGTCCCACTGGGTCTAGAAGGTGTCCAACCTTTTTCCCTCTGCCATACATTGGGAGATTGAGGGTTGCCTCAGGCTACACACGCAACCACTAAGGAAAGGTGATTAGCAAGAGGGAAAAAAAGTCTGTGCTTACTTTCTGTGATACCCAACACAATAGTAAAACAAAAAAAGTTCACAAAATCAGCCTACAGGTTGGACACCTGATCTAGAGGATGAATTTTCTACCCAGGGCGAATTCTGGAAGATAAGAAGACACTGTCAACAAGTAACGTATCCATGTTAGTCCAGGATACTTAAGAGAGTCCAAGGCAGTTTCGGGTAAAGTAGAAGGTGCATGGGGGATTGGGGGGCGGCATCCCAAAGGAGGTGATGGAAAAACAATTCACACGTGGCAGTCCAGGAAAGGGATCAGCAAATTTCTATGTGACAGGATGCAGAAAGGGTGTGTGTGTGAGGGGGATAGCTGTACAAGCAGCCTGAGGTTAAGATCACAAACAACCTTTTATGCCAAAGAGAAGACTCTGAAGGGTATGCATGGCAGAGAGATTAAGTTTATAAAATGGGGGGAGTAAGCTGGTTGAGGTGGCTCATGCCAGTAATCCTAGCACTCTAGGAGGCCGAGGTGGATGGAATGCCTGAGCTCAGGTGTTTTGAGACTAGCCTGAGCAAAAGTGAGACCCCCATATCTCCAAAATAATAAAACTAGCTAGGCATCATGACAGGTAGGTACCTGTAATCCCAGTCTAAGATACTGAGATTGCGGTGAGCCATGCTGCCACTCTACCCAGGGTAAGATACTGTCTCAAAGAGATAAAAACAAAATAAATGAAATAAAATGGGGGAATAATATGATCAGATTTATGCTGTAGAGCTGTGATTCTAAAATGCTAGTGTGTATCAAAAGCAATCAGTGGACTTGCTATAAACGGAGTGCTGGGCCCACCTCCAGTGTTTGATTCAGTGAGTCTAGGATGGGACCTAGTATTTTGCATTTGTTAACACAAGTTCCCAGATCATGCTGCCAGTGTAGGGACTACTTCTGAGAATCACAGAGGTAGCTAAGATGGACTTAATGAAGAGGCTGGAACAGACCAGACACGAATCAATTAGAGCAGCTCTGGGAAGAGAAGACAGGGTAAGGCGTCGTTCTTTGGGAAGACCACCCAGGGGCCAATGTCTGCACAGAGTTCTGTGCCCTTGTTCCTTGGCCACAGCTGACTATTTGAGGGACAGATGCTGCTCTAAGTGACCCAACACGTTTTCTCTTCTGGGGATTTCACCTTTGAGTATTGAGACAGGAAAATGGAAGTCACTAGAAATGAGTCACCTTAAAAGCCTCTCACTAGAGAAAAGGTCTCCAAACTCCTGTCCCTGAGTCCTCAGAGCACCCTGATGCCTGACAGAGTCTTTACATATTTGATCAAACAAACAAAAAAGAAAGAAAGAAAGAAAGGAAAGAAAGAACAAAACCAGAATAATGCTGTCAGCTAACAGTTATCCCAGTGTCCTTACAAATAGTTCTATCATTAATGCCAGTTTATCAGTCTTGGACAACGAATTTAGGGACAATGGAATCATCCATTTAGAGAAAAAACTGGAAAGAATGAGGCAGAGCTATACATATATATTGAGAAAGATATCCATGTCTAGATCAGGTTTAAAAAAAAAAAAAAAAAGGATACTCAACAGTGTTTAGTAGCGTGGACATAGAAGGGAGAGAAGTCGGTTACGGTCCAGAAATGTACACGAGACAACCAGCCTGTTAATAGCACTTAACAGTGGGAGGTGGGGGCAGACTTTTTTATCATTTGATTCCCCCCCCCCCAGACATGAGCCTCAAGCTGTCACCTTGGGTAGAGTACTGTAGTATCACAGCTTACAGCAACCTCCAACTCCTGGGCTCAAGAGATTCTCCTGCCTCCTCCTCCCAAGTAGCTGGGACTACAGGACCTGCCACAACGCCCAGCTATTTTTTTGGATGCAGCCGTTGTTGTTTGGTGGGCCCGGGCTGGATTTGAACTCGTCAGCTCAGGTGTATGTGTCTGGGTTTAGCTGTTTGAGACACAGGCACCGAGCCATCATTTAAAATTTTTACAAACGTGTAATTTCTAAAATCCAATAGAGTTAACAAAATAATGAGGGAACAAGGTAGAATAAGAATGTTCCTATGGAGGGCTAGGAAGCAGAGTAGAGCCAACGGTAGATAGCCTGGCACACAGCTCTCAACCAACTGTATTGGTGTTTTCTGTTTACTCTATTTGAGACAGGGTCCACCCAGGCTGGAGATTAGTGACACAATCACAGCTTACTGCAGCCTCCAACTCCCAAACTCAAGGGATCCACTTCCCTCAGCCTCCATTAACAGCTTGGATTACACATATGCTTCACCAGGCCTGGTTAGTTTTTAATTTTGTATAGAGACACACTCTCACTACACTGCTCGCGTTGATCTTGAACTCCTGGCCTCCAGTCTTTATAGACAAACTGCAAATGTAATACAAAGAATTCCTGTACACGCCTCGCCCAGATTACCAGATGTTAGCATTTTCCTATATCGGCATTCTCTCTCTCCCTCCCCTCCCCTTATATACACATCTATTTTTACCCTGTACTGATTAAAAGGTACAAGCATGAATGTCCCTTTACATTATACCTTAGTTTGATTTCTTAAAAACAAAGACATCTCTTGTTTTCCTCCTTGGGGGTTTAATCCACGATCACACACAGCATTTACTTGTCATCTCTTTGAGTCTCCTTTAATCTAAAAGAATTCTTCAGTCTTTATTTTCTGCAACCGTGCCATTTTCAGGGAGTACTATTTTTTAGAATGGCCCTCAACTTGGGTTTATCTACTTTTTTGTGTTTAGATTCAAGTTATACATTTGAGGCAGGAATATCAGAGATGAGATGTGCGTCCTGCTGAGTTCGTCACATCAGGAGGCATATGTTCTTTGTGTCCTGTTACAAGTGATATTAACTCTGGTCACTTAACCAAATTTCTCTACCATACGTTACTGTGTTTACACTTTTTAACTAAGGTCTTCTAGAAAGGGATTTCACATCTACTAGTTTTAACATCAATTTAATGATTCTTACCCTAAGGGATCATTACTATCACGGTTGCCAGATGGTATCTTGGTAATCTCATTAGTCATTCCTTTTATATACTGTATATGGGTTTTCTACTCTATGGAAAGAAAGCTTTTCCTTCTGTTCTGTTTGTTAATTATTCATTTACATCAGAACTGAATTTCACATTTATGTTATATTTTATTCTATGGATTATTACGATTATTTTTTGCATTCAAATTGTCCCAGAATTGTGTACACACGTACTCTCACATTTATCTTTATTTCTCTACATCATTTATATATATTTCAAATATATGTGGATATATTAAAATTCATTCTGCCAAATCCAATTCCAATCTGATACCACGGGGTTAATTCTAGCGTTCACATACCTTCCCGTAATGGTGAGAAATCTTGGCTCTTTTTACCTATCATACGTTTTTATTTGTTTGCTCAGTACAAGAATGTGCAGTAAGTAGTTTCAGAATTGCTAACCAATACCATTATAAAAACCAAACCTTCTGACTCCGTATTTATACTTTTTGTCATCAGCCTTAAGATGTATAACTGATATGCACATTCAATAATTAATCGAGTTGTCTTCCCCACTCCTCCTATCTTCAATGTAGTTGTGTTATCCATTTGAAATAGTAAGATTCACTTATTGTTTTTTGTATTTAATCTGGAGTCTCTCCATTCTTGTCAAAACAAGTAAAACTGTTTTACCATTTTAAGAGTTAATGTTGACTCACCAATCCATTTCTATTTACCATTCATGAATAATAAGTCTTACGAATATTGACTAAAAAGCTGAAGACAGACTATTTTTTTCTTGAGACAGAGTTTCACTATGTCGTCCTCAGTAGAGTGTCATGGCATAACAGCTCACAGCAGCCTTAAACTCTTGGGCTTAAGCGATCCTCTTGAGGCCTCAGCCTCCCGAATACCTAGGACTACAGGTGCCCGCCACAGGGCCCAGCTATTTTGTCATAGTTGTTTAGCAGGCCCGGGCCAACTTTGAACCTGCCAATCCTAGTATGTGGCTGGTGCCCTAACCACTGAGCAGTGGGCACGGAGCCAAGACACAGACTTTTAACTCTCCTTGAAAGTCTCCAGACACTTTTTTTAAAAATAGAGATAGTCTCACTTTATTGCCCATGGTAGAGTGCCATGGTGTCACACAGCTCACAGCAACCTCCAACTCCTGGGCTTAGGGGATTCTCTTGCCTCAGCCTCCTGAGTAGCTGGGACTACAGGCACCCGCCACAATGCCTGGCTATTTTTGTTGTTGTTGTTGCAGTTTGGCCAGGGCTAGGCTTGAACCTGCCACCCTTGGTATATGGGGCTGGCGCCCTATTCACTGAGTCATAGGCACCGCCCAAGTCTCCAGATTTTTAAGTCACTGGCTGTGACTTCCTGAGATACTGAACCTCTTGAGGGAAGCTTCTAAGTAATCAAAAGTTACTAACATTATTTATTGAATTTTTAAAGATTATTTTTTTGAGACAGAATCTCACTTTGTCACCCTTGATAGAGTATCATGGCATCATAGCTCATAGCAATCTCAAACTCTTGGGCTTAAGCAATTCTCTTGCCTCAGCCTCCCAAGTAGCTGGGACTACAGACACCCACCACAACACCCAGCTATTTTTAGAGATGGGTCTTGCTCTGGCTTAGACTGGTCTTGAACCTGTGAGTTCACGCAATCCACCCACCTAGGCCTCCAAGAGTGCTAGGATTACAGGCATGAGCTACTGTGCCAGCCTAATTTTTAAATGAAATGTCAAAATCTTAAAATGAAGAGGTTAAAGAAACTAAAATTGATGTAATAAACATTGCTATTAAGAGTCAAGTCTGTTTAAATCCAGAACTGTAGGGAGGGTACATTCTTGAAGCTGAGTTGCACTTAATGCCTGGCCTTTTAGTGCATCCTGGGCATAGAAAGCCTTTGTAATGAATAATATGTAATGTTTCAACATGGGCAAATTCAAATTTTTATGAACGCTTTTCCATCAGGACAAACCATAAGGAAGTACAAGCAGGATGCTACCCCTACAACTCATTGCACTGTCAATCATCTCTGCTGTCCTTTTGGGAGGCAGTCACAAGTCATTTCCTTAAGAAATTTTCTCTCAGAATTTTCAGTTTCATACACAGCCTTTTTCTGATCTAAGTGATCCACTGGATCTGAGGCATATGCACTGAACTAGATGAAACTGCTTTTTTCCCTGGTAGGATAAAAATATAAAGTAGCAACAGTTTCGGAGCAGACAGAACAGTGCACAGATCATACACTCCAGCCCCAGAAGATGGGGAACTGCCTCAAATCCTCCACCTCGGATGACATTTCTCTGCTTCAGGAGTATCAGTCTGACCAGCTAGCTTTGGCGAGGGGAAGAGCCAGATCAGGGGCCGCCACTGCCGCCATATCAGGAACAAGTGCCAGTTGCAGTCTATCATCCAACACCTAGTCAGACTCGCCTAGCAACCCAGCTGACTGAAGAGGAACAAATTAGGATTGCTCAAAGAACAGGCCTTAACCAGCATCTGCCGAAGGGAGTTTATGACCCTGGAAGAGATGGATCCGGAGTGTGATCTGTATGATGGACTTTGTTTATGGGGACCCAGTTCCATTTCTGCCATGCATACACATCTATCACCTGGACTGTACAGAAGACTGGTTGATGACATCCTTCACGTGCCCCTCCTGCATGGAGCCAGGTGAACAGCACTGCTTTCATCCTACAAGACTGACTGAGCCAGGGTCCCTCGTCTAACTTCAAGTGAACCATCATTTTTGGGTGATTTTGATCTTTTGTCATTGAGCCCAAAGAGCCAGGGATTAGGAATTAAGATCATGCATAGAAGTTTCCTAAAAATTCCTGGATGGCTGCAGATTTGGGGGGAAAGTATGTGATGTTTTAGAAACTTCCAGTGTTTAAAAATATATTTAGAGCTTGTTATTGCTCCAGTACATAGGAATTGTGTAAAGTGTTATAGCCGCTGTATATATTTAAATTGTGTATGTCGAAGATTAGGAAAAGATAGTGGTTATTTTTCCTAAATGAAGTAACTTTTTTCTTCCCCCCATCCAAATTCTTTTCTGAAGTTACTGGCATTTGGGTTGAGGTTTTATTAAAAGATACATTTTATAACACTGGCACACAAAAAAGTAGTTTTAAGCTTCTTTGCACAGTTCTTTTTTTCATCGGAAATGGAATTCATTGCCTTAGGTCTTTTTAAATAGTGTACTATTATTGTTGGGGCTGGCTCTATGCTTGAAAACCAGTTTATTTATAACCTGTATAAGTGCTACATTCCGTTTGCAGTTAAGAAATGCAGAATTCATGGCCTACAGACATATGAAAAAATGCTCAGCATCCTTAATCATCAGACAAATGCAAATCAAAACCACTCTGAGATATCATCTAACACCAGTTAGATTAGTCCATTATCACAAAATCCCAAAATCACAGATGCTGGCGGGGTTGTGGAGAAAAGGGAACACTACTACACTGCTGGTGGGAATGCAAACTAATACGTCCCTTTTGGAAAAACCATATGGAGAACACTCAGAGATCTAAATACAGATCTACCATTTGATCCTGTAATTCCTCTGTTAGGTATATACCAAGACCACCATAAATCACGCTATAACACAGATATCTGTACCAGGATGTTCATTGCAGCCCAATTCACAATTGCTAGGTCATGGAAGAAGCCCAAGTGCCCATCAATCCATGAATGGATCAATAAATTGTGGTATATGTACACCATGGAATACTATACAGCCACAAAGAAAGATGAAGACCTGGCCTCCTTCATGTTTACATGGATGGAGCTGGAAAATGTCCTCCTTAGCAAAGTGTCTCAAGAATGGAAGAAAAAGTATCCAATGTACTCAACACTATTATGAAACTAATTGTTAGTTATCTTAGGAAAGCTACAATCCAAATGGAGCCCTAGACTACGGGGAAAGGGGAGGGGGGAATGGGAGGGGGGGAGGGGAGGGGGAGGATGGGTGAAGAGAATGATATTGTGGGGATCAAGCCTATAATTTATCCTATTTGGGTACATGTGTATTTGTCTAAAGGTTGAATATAAATGTCTTAACATAACAATTATGAGAAAGACATGATGGCTATGTTGGCCACCTGGATGAGTTTTCCAAACTGCATATAGAAGTAACACACTGTATCCTATGATAGAATTAATGTACACAATTATGATCTAATAAAAAAAAAAACAAAAAAAAGAAATGCAGAATTCAAAGCGATCTCTTAGCTTGTAAGCAAACTGAGATGCACTATCCCTTTTCTATAAAAAGTAAGTTAATGTGTCAAAAATTCTAGTAAAGTGGAGTTTAAAGATTACCCTTTCCTATATGTATTTAATTATTTTGGTTGTTAATATGGTGATAATTGAAAGTCAAGGTAAATTTTAAATATTAAGAATTCTGATTTATCGAGCTTGAATTATGCCACCATGTTTATGTAAAAAACGAAGGTGGCACCATGGTGAAACTTAAGGAAGCAGCTTCCCAGTTGTAACAATTTTGGTTTTTTGTCTTCCCTGTGACGACTTTCCTTCTTGTCTTGACCACAGCAAAAGGATATTGCATCTCTCGTTACTGTAGTGCTAAGGTTACAGCTTACTGACAGACTAAGCGGTGAGAATAAAGATAAATGTGTTTCATGTTTTGCACACAAATGCAGAATTTGTATAACCACATGACTTCATAGTTGTGATCTAAAAAAGAAGGAATTTCTCCTTTGCCCTTTTTTTTCTTGCAGTTACTGTAAGAACACTTTAAATCTCTACGCTTCTGACCTGTTTGGAGGTAGAGATGATTTAGTAAAGATGTAGCAGTAATGTTTTATCCTTTTAGCATGTGTTTATTTTCCCTTACATACTCAAATGTGACTTGCTCAAGTCAGTAATATTACAGCTAAAAGTCATGCATTAGCAAAAGGAGAAGCAGTCTCATCCTAACAAAGAAATCACAAGTGTTTCTCCTCATTATTTTATATTGAGTTGGATATCTGACTCTAACCCTTTTCTACATGCAAAATTTAAGTATCACGAGAGTTCATCATAATTGCTGAATTGGAATTGCATAATTGCAACGTTCTTATTTTAAAAGCTGCTAGAGTATCACATGCTATTTTAGATATTTTTAATAGCTTTGAGGTATAATTCAAAGACTATAACATTCACCCTTTAACAAGTCAATAATTTGTAGCATAAACACAGAATACAACCCTCACCACTGTCTTTCGAATCTCTTCATCACCCTACAGAGACGCTCTGTATCCATTAGGAGTCATTCCCCATTTCTACC
Organism: Galago senegalensis; assembly: GCA_963575145.1. Classification (NCBI taxonomy): domain Eukaryota; kingdom Metazoa; phylum Chordata; class Mammalia; order Primates; family Galagidae; genus Galago; species Galago senegalensis. The sequence continues at coordinate 57,167 of CAUYTI010036381.1, read as the reverse complement.
TCTTCTCCTCCAAGCCCCGTACCCAACCATTAAACGACTTACAGTCTCTATTAATTTCTTTATGTATTCTGGACAGTTCACATCAATGGAATCATACATGTGGCCTTTTGTTACTGCTTCTTTTACCTAGAATAAGGTTTTCATGGTTCATGCACGACGTAACACGCAGCAGTTAACTCTTTATTGCTGAATAATATTCCAGTGTATGGACACACCACATTTTGTTTATCCTTTCATCAGCTGAAGGGCACTGGGATGTTTCATCTTTCGGGCTGGAATGAAACTTGTGTTTTTATGTGAACATGTTTTCAATTCTCTAAGGGTACAAGTGCTGGATCATGTTAGCTATGACAACTTTTCTGAAGAACTGCCAAACTTTTTAAAAGCAGATATACTATTTCAATCGTCTACCAATATATGCAACCTAATTTTTTTCTGTACTTGCCAGACGCTTGTTATTATTGTCTGTCCTTTTTAAATTAGCCACTCTAGCGTGAAGTCATATCTCACTGTGGTTTTGATGTACTTTTCTCTATGCTACTATATGTTAAGACATTTTCTAAAGAGAAAATTTTCTGCTACATTTTCTACTATATTTTAAGACATTTTCTAAATACAATTCCTCTATTTTCAAACAGCATTTTGGAAACAAGGAAAGGAAATAATATCCTAGAGACCACCAATCTTTTAAAAACATAAAAGAAAATGAAATTAAAAGAACTGACTTTTTTGCCTTTTAGAAGTAAAAAAAAAAAATTAGAAACAAACTGTTTTCTGAAAATTACTGACAGGCATGTCACATCTATCAGAAACTAGGAGGTAAATATAAACTTTCAGAGATACTCAGAGGTCTCACAGGGACCAAAATATTTACAGTATTGAGTATTTTCAGCTTTCTCTTCTACAGGCAACATAAAACACACAGATTATAAATAGACGCTAGGCTGGGTATATGCAAAAGTTTCCCTAGGAGTAGGTAAACATAATTGTTACATTCAGATGGGATAGTGGGTCAAATACAGATCCATATCTGGGCAATCTATTAGAATGGAGTGCACAGGACATACTCCAAGACAACAGTGTGTAAGTTAAGTTAAAAATGAACGAGTAGGTATTTTCTACCACTTATTAACATATCATTATGTCATTAAGAGACAACTTGTAGAGCCCAAACATTTTTTAGAAGACAAAATTATCTATGACTTAAAATCTCAAGAACTGGAAGCCAGTAGAGAACTGGGTCAGGTTCTCTGATCCTAAGGAGTAGTGTTAGCTAGATAAAGCATAATCCACAGAATTTTAGTACTGACTTTTTATATTGAACTAACTTAGTAGTTCTTAACTACGGACTCCCCATTGCCCCTTGCCCCGCCCCTTATGGTTATCTGGAAATGTGTGAAAATGCTCTGAGGCTATTGTGAGACTGGGAGCCACGCTGGCATTCAGGGGGCAGGAGGCAAGGACACTAAGTTCTACAAGGAACAGTACGGTCCATACAATAGATCTGTCTCATCCAAAACGGCAACAGCCTCCCCAACACAGGTGGAAAAATTAAGATCCAGAAAAATAAATTAATCTCCTTAAACTTCTAGTATACTATTGGTAGAATCTATAATAGAAATCAATTTTCTAATTCTCAATTGGGTATGCGTGTATGAGGACATTACAGTTATGTGGGGTTTTTTATTTTACAAAGACCACATTGTTCTCAGATAATAGAGGTTGTTGTTCAGTTTCCATTGAGCTGAAACTTAGGTAGATGTGCGTTCCAACAGAGAATGAACAAGTGAGGGAAAGAATCTATCAGATGTAAACCGTATTTCATACTTTTCCTAAATAAGGGCATTGCTTGCAGAAACATCAGGACCGTTAATACAACAGCCTGTGCTGCTGGGTCAGTGCCCATTGAGAAAATATATCAGACCAATTACATCTTGTTCTTTTTCTTAATCCAACTACCTCCAAGTGCTTGCCCTGGGTTTACCTTAGAACAATCTGATTTAATACTCATTGTCCTCCTTGCCTAAATCAGAGTCATTTGTAAGTATGTGTCCCTTTCCATTGGCAAAATAGCTATAATACACTTCAAGAAAAAGACCCCCTTCCAAGGGCTCTCTGTTTAATGAGGCCACAGTGCCATTCAGGCTAACACTAGACTATGCGTCCAGGTACAATTCCTTGCTCCACTGCTTAATTTAAGTTTCCAGGAAGCCTTAGTTTACTGCTTATCTTGCACCCTTTTTACCTCTTGAATGGAAAAAAAAAAAAATCTGCGTAATTTTGTTTCTAAACTACATGTTCCATAAAACAAAATAAGATTTTATCCGCTTTAAAGTTTCCACAGGCTTATCCTTATTTTCAAAACTATGTTATTTCTCCTCAGAAAGTATCTGTAACAATCTAAGTGTTGTAACAGAATCATCTTGGCTACGATAGAGAAGCCTAATATCACCCCTCATTAACCACCCTAGGTCTTGGTATTAAAAAATTTTAATAGTATTTCCTAGTGACTAGGGCACTTCCTAAAATAACATATCCTTGGTTTTGCCTTTATATTTGTGAATGGACCATGGTACTGAAACTCCCTTCCACCACTAAGCAAAAAACTCCTAGGACAAAACCTACTAATTGACTAGGGTGGGGACCTCTCTGCCCCTACAGTGGAGAAAACCTCATTTCTGCACCCCTGAACTCAGACTTAGAAAGCACCTAGGACAGCAATTCTCAACCTGTGGTTTGAGACCCCTTTTTCCATTTGTAACAACGCAGGTTGAGAACCACGGACCTAGGAGAAGACAGTCTTGATCAATCCTCTTCTGATTTGCAGATGTAGCAAGAAAACTAGTTCTCCAGGAAACAATCAGAAGTAGTTAATTACAGCAACCAACCATTATAAAATAGAGACATCCCAACTCAAGGTCACAACCAATTTTGGGAACCTCCCATACAAATAAGAGGATTAAATTATGAGAATCAGGAGAATTGGAGCCTGACTGTCTAGATTCAAACACTGCTCCCCTGTTGGCCTTGGATAAGTGGTTTGCCCTTTCTGTACCTCAGTTTCCTCAGCTATAAACTGGGAAAGAAAACTGTCCATATCTCACAGAGCTCACTGTAAAGATTAAATGAGTTCCTGCCTGGCATGTGATTAACGACCATTAATCCCTGTGGCCCAGTGCTTAGCTCTTTGGAGCTACTCTTCCAAACATGAACCAACGGGGTTTCTTCTCCTTTTGCCTTTTTGGAGAGATGCAGTGCAGTCTCAGAGAATTCTTTTATACCATCTGTTTTCATTTTCCCCACAGGAAGTTAATAGGTGTCCTGCTCCTCTGGACCTATTTCTGTTCATTCACACAGTCTGCGTAGCTCTTAGGGGCCTTGCTGCTAACTGCAGGTAACTTGTAGGAGAACTAGGCAGACAGACATCTGGATCTCCATCTGACTTGACCGTCCACCCTCAGGTAAATTAATTTCTTTTCCACTAACATACACTTACTTTTTGTGTTAGCCAGCCACCCCAATGCTCTAGGAGAATCTGCTTTGTATAGTATGACTATAAAGTCATGACAGGGCCTTTGAAGAAGCTATAAACTCCATCTTTAACATGTCGACGGAATCAGAGTCAAGCAGAGTTTATTTTGCAAAAGGTTGAGAAGGCATGGTTGTTTGAACTTTTGCTACTATGTTCTGAAACTATCCGGAAAAAAACGACTGAAAAGGCCTGGGCCTTGACAATGATAGGAAGGGGCTGCCTGCAAGCCAAATGTGGTTAGGTACCATTAAAGCAGTATTTTACAGTGATGCTTTGAAATAGATGATATTACATGGGAAGAAACACAGGCCAGATTGCAGATGGTACTCTTTTACTCAGGAATCTAGACGGTAACACTTTCACACTGAGAACAGAGGTCAACTGCACCAGTAGGGATATAGGCAATTCTCAGAAACCTTAATGCACAAATACCAAATGTAGCAGGTGTCACAGCAGGCCATTTCATTGTACAGTCCTCCCGGCTTCCTCCTGTGGCTCTTTGTTAAGATAATGAACACACCCATAAGCATCCTCTCTTCTCCGCCATGAAGGCCTTTTACTCCTGCTAAGGCACTCAAGAAGAAAGCTCACAAGGAAGCAGCTCCTGGGCAATAGTGTTCAATTTAGTCAAGTTTTTGACTCTGAGAGGATCTTGTGATTTAAGGCAAACCTACCAGCTTTTTTTGTTTTACAAATAAACTTTTAATGGCTCACATTTGCTTAATTTTGGCCAAGACATGGCAGTCTGAAGTCTGTCACTCTTCTGAACACCAGAGAAACCTCAGAATGTTTAAGACTCCCATCACTTATTTCGGAAATCAATAGAAGATCTACATCAACCAAGCACATCCTTGTACTTAACCAAAGCCTTAAGGTGTCACTTCAAAAATTTTATTAGAGATTATCCCTGGTAGTCTAGGAGTTAGGAAAAAAAAATTCAGAAATTAGTAATAGCCTGAAGAAAGGTAGGGTAGAAAACACGCTTTGTGAATGTAACCATGTAAATTTCTAGGTAAGTGGTTCATTTCGCTAAAGCTCAGATCAGGGGCTTAATGAGTATGATACCAAGAAAAAAAAAAAGAAAGAAAAGAAAAAAACAAAAGAAATCACATCCCTATTCTCAGTCGTATTACTAAACCAGGCCAATCTAGAAAATATACACTTTTGGTGACATAGTACATTTGATGAAAAAGCAAAGGTTGTCTATATGCAAATTCATTATCAATTACAACTGAAAAGAAATAGCTCCCTTTTTCTAATGGCAGCAAATTGAAAGCATAATTTTCATTCATAGATACTCAGGCAGCTTATGCAAAGTACAAAACCGGTGATTACACTAGGAAGGAATGAGTTGACTAATAGTCACTGCTTTCATATCCTATTAGATGACCACAAGGTCTTTTAAAAACAAGGTTTCTTATAAGTTAAAAGGCTTACAGGTATTAAGACTAGTGTTCCAAGGATGTTGTATGCTCTTTAAGCAAAAGACTATTTATATATAATTACACATGAATCTTCTAATTGAAAAGGAGATCAACCTGCTTTTGCATCCAACATGCATTAAGCACAAACCAGGTAAAATAAGACAAGGGACTTGTGTTGTATGAAAGTGCTTTATGAACTCAATGAATGATCAAGTCTCAGAATTATAAAAACCAAGTGTATCTGTGTTTATGTACAAAAAGCATATAGAGAATAAGTCCTGCTTGCCAGGTAGGCAGACGAAGAGAATGCATTTACCATGCTCTTCTTTTGGCTTCACCTCAAGTGCCTGTTGGGTCACTTGAGGACCCAACAGTTTAACTTTCTGAATATGCTTTAAGGATCATTCTTCAAGGTTTACTTTGAGCTTTTATTAGTGGCTGATGCAAAAGAAAAATAGAGGTGGAGGAAGGAGAGAATAGGACTGACATAAACAAACTCTACAACTGAAAAAAGACAGTTGCCTGAACTTTCCAGAACTATTTTTAAAAAAAGACTTCCATTTAAAGATCATATTAGACCCCCATAGGCCTCCAAGTACATTTTTATAGCTGTTTCTGCTCTCCACTTTTTTAGCAATGAACCTCCCACCTCCATGTTGTGGGGGACACCACAACATGAGGAACTGTATTAAAGGGTCAGGGCATTAGGAAGGTTGAGAGCCTCTGTATTAAAGACTCTCACTGTGCATGAATAACCAAGTTTAGGTAATGTTAATAAAGTTAAATACAAAAAGGCAGGGGGGAGACGTGGATATTCTACTTACTGATTTCTCCCCCCACAGACATCATTGTTTTGATCTAGTTATTGATTTTCAAGCTGCACAACCAGATAAAAACTATTATTATTTTTTGAGACAGAGTTTCACTGTCGCCGTCGGTAGAGGGTTATGGCATCACAGCTCACAGCAACCTCAAACTCTTGGGGTTAAGAGATTCTCTTGCCTCAGCCTCCCATGTAGCTGGGACTACAGGCGCCTGCCACAATGCCCAGTTGTTTTTTTGTTGCATTTGTCATTGTTGTTTAGCAGGCCTGGGCAGGGTTTGAACCCACCAGCCTCGGTATATGTGGCTGGCGGCCTAACCACTGAGCTATGGGTGCTGAGCCCAGATAGAAAGAAAAAGCTATATTATGCTTTAAAAATAAAAAATTTCTGTAAGTCACTGCGCTAACCATACCAATAATCATTTATCAGTCCTCAAAGTCACTTCTTATACTAACACTACTACAGGTAAGTCAATTCATGGGGGTGGGGGGTTGAGAGGGAACATCTCTGATGAATACAGTAAAAATGTAGATGTAAGGAAACAGGGTGAGACTTCCTCCTTAAACTTATTTTTCGAAAACCTCTCACCTATGAATTCCACCATTTGAAATTTAGGCATAAGTTAGCTGAAGAGAAGGTAAACAGTTAAGTCCAAACTTTGGAAGTTCACTATAAAGTAATTCCTGTGCTAGAGTCAGAACAGAGAGAGGCAAAACAGACTTCACCTCCAAGGGACATTAAATCAGTGCTGTTCCTCCATCTAATATATCCACCTACTAGTGATCTGACAAGGCTGGGGTGGAATTTCTCCCCTTCTGCAAAAAGGCTTGCCTAAACAATAATCCAGAAGTTAGGAATCTCACCGGCTATTAGACAAAACAGATTACAGTGAATGAATCCAAGGGTCTTTGAAATAAAGATTCAACTGGATTTGAAGTGGAGGAAGATAAGCACAATTAAAAGGAAGAATAAAAGGGACAAGAGGTCAAGGTACTTGCTTGACTTACAATATTTATAGGCTTGAGAACGTTTTTATAAGGTTTGAGAATATTAAGAATAATATTGCAACTATGTTTCCCTACAAAGCTCCAAGGAAGGACAGACCAGTCAACTTGCCATTATTGAACATTAGGTCGCTAAATCTGAAATGTCTGATTTCCATTCAAAAGTGTCATAAAATCACAAAAGGGATTTTCCAAAACTTGTTGAGAATTGAGTTATTTTTCCTTGAAAGAAGTGGTTAATTCAAAGTCTGGAAAAGGCAGATTTAGATGGTATAGGTCTAGTGAATGTGGAGGATGACAGAGTTTCCACATCCAACTTCTATAGTTTCCGCAGTATTATCTGTGTGACAAGCTTCCTTGCAAAAGGATGAGCCTGTTAACTAATGTCGGCTGCTTAATCGAAAAGCACCCTCATCATTTTGTCCAAATGGTTGCAGCAGACATTGACTAAAACCAACTGGCCAGATTTCATGAAGCTGTAGTGAATAATACCAGCGGTGGACAACAGACACCATTAGCTTTTTTGGATGAATATTCAGTTGTCAAAAAGAATCCATTCTTCCTCAGACATAATTGATCTGGTGTAGAAATAGTTTGTCTTTACATTGTGACAACAAAGAAAGGCAACTTTTGAGATGAAGATCAAAGAGATATCATTTTCCTTTTCTTCTTTTTTTTTTTTTAAAGATTAAATTTCACTGTGTCACCCTGGGAACAATGCTATGACATCATAGCTCACAGCAACCTCAAACTCTTGGACTTAAGTGAGCCTCTTGTCTCCTGAGTAGTGGGACCACAGGCATGTACCACACAGATCTAGTTTTTGTTTCCTTTCCTGATATTTTTTTTCTTTTTTGTAGCAGAGACATTGCTCTCTCTCTCACTCCTCCCTCTCACTCAAGGAGGCCCACACCTTTTGGCTTCCAAGATCACAGGTGTGAGCCACTGTGCCCAGATGAGATGATGTGTCTTCTGGGACTCATTTAATTTATGTGGAACCCATCTATTCAGCTTCCTTACCTTGCCAACTCATTTCAAATAGTCAAATATTGATGGGATAGTACCATCAAACCCTGCTGTTTAACACATAGGTTGAGATGGAACCATTTCTACTGCGGCTTTCAGCTCATCATCATCTACCTTGGTCTCAAGGATGCCCACGTGGCTCCTTTTCTAGACTAAAATCACGAGAATGGAATTTCCCAAAGTGTCTAGGTTCTCTGCACTCATTAGCCACATATCCTTCCCAAATACTTTTTTGATAATTTAAGCTGCATTGGTTCTATGATTGAACTCACGTTAAAAAGTAACACAAATTTTTGACTTATCCATGGTCACACAAAAATTACTCAAAACAAAAAAACCACAAAAAAACCCTGAAAGATAATTGCAAGCCAACATGTGCAACTGGAACAATGAGGACGTATCTGCACAATATAAAGAGAAGTGTCAAAGTGAAATTGCCAGATACCAAACTTGGTACTGAACTAAATTGAACATTACATACTTAGTAACTTCATATGACAACGATTAGAAGTACTCTGACTCAATGGAATTTGAGGTGCCACAGAGATTATTTTAAAACCAGTACACTGGATGCTGGGCACAGAAGCTCACACCTGTATTCCTAGCTCTCTGAGAAGCAAAGGAGGGTGGATCACTGACCTCGGGAGTTTGAGACCAGCCTAAACAAGGAGACCCCATCTCTGATAGGAAAAGAACACTTAACAAACAAAAACCCAACTAGCTGGGCATCACAGCACACGCCTGTAGCCCTAGCTACTCAAGAGGCTGAGGCAAGAGGACTGCTCAAGCCATGGCACTCTGGGGAGGGGTGGGGAGTGGGGGGGGAGAGGAAGGAAGGAGGGAAGGAAGGAGGGAGGGAGGGAGGGAAGGAAGGAAGGAAGGAAGGAAGGAAGGAAGGAAGGAAGGAAGGAAGGAAGGAAGGAAGGAAGGAAGGAAGGGCACAAACAAAACAAAACAAACACACACAAAAAACCCTAGTACACTGGAAAGAAGGCTTTAGGAATAAAAGCAAGTCCTTTATAAAGGATAACATTCTCATTAATCAGCATTTTTACAAATCACTGAGTGTCAGTGGCTTTAAAAAATAACCAATCTCATTTAATGTGATCTTACCCTTTGAGGTAGGCGTTATGAACACCGTATTAAGGGGAGGAAAATCAAGGCTTAAAGAAAAGCTCTACATCAGTAAAGTGGCAGAAGCTACATTTGAAGTAGATCAGCCTGAATTTGACAGCATCATGACAAATGATTATTCAGAAAACACGCTTTCCTTGTGTGTCTTAGCCTCAATTTAGAGACTTGGTATATTTTTACAGGTGCAATCTAATTTGTGTAAATATACACAAATATAAAACTTCCCTAACATATCAAATACATTGTACTTTTTTGGGAGAGAGGAGAGACAGTCTCACTCTGTTGCCCTGGGTAAAATGCTATGGCATCACCATAGCTCACAGCAACCTCAAACTCTTGGGCTTGAGCAATCCTCTTTCATCAGCCTCCTGAGTAGCTGGGACTACAGAGCTGCCCCCCACAATGCTCCACCTTTTTTTTTTTTTTTAAAAGAGACAGAGGTCTCCCTCTAGCTCAGGCTAATCTCTGAACTTCTGAGCTCATGTAATCTATCTACCTCAGAGTGTTAGAATTATAGGCATGAGCACACTGTGCATTTTTAATATGAGTAATATTTAAAACTTTAAGGATAGTTCTAAGCACATTTCCAGAATTTGGTGAACACTACTATAGAAGTTTTGTTTAACTCAACTTTCCTACTATAGTTGCCTAAGCCAGCCCTAACGAAAAGCCTCCCCTTAGTTTTGTCACCCGTTTATTTAGCATTCTAAGATGTATGGACTGCCATTTTACAACCTGGTTGGTTGCCTTTTTCATAGAAAAGTACCTATGGCTTTTCTGCCTTCTACTGAATGTTCTTTAATTTAAACATTACATTTGCCTTCTAAGGGAAGACCAAAATTCTATGAGAAGTCATACTGATATTATTATTATGTATGTGGCTAGTTTTTCTATTTTTAGTATAGATAGGGTCTCGCTCTGGCTTAGGCTGATCTCAAGCTCATGAGCCCCAGCAAACTACCTGCCGTGGCTTTCCAGAAAGTGAGGATTACAGGCACAAGCCCCCATGCCCAGCCTGGATTCTGTGTTTTATTCCTATTTTTTTAAAGCATATATAGAAATAATACTTTTATTGTTTGCCTGCTTTAGCTCTTTGTTATAAAATAACTTAATGCTTGAGAACACAACATAAATTCCTTTCCATCTAACTTCACTCTCACGTCCCATAAAGTTTCCAGATTTACTCTGTGAGTTTTTTCTTCATTCATTTACCTATGATCAATGTCTGTGTAAAGCAAATAAGGGGGGGGGGGGGAGATTTAAAATACAAAAGAACCATTGGTTACCAGCTTGCAGTAAGAATTTTCTACCTAACTGCTTTTCTGGGGGAAATTATGCCTATCTTTTAACTTTAAAACATTAATCTTAAAAATCAACTTGCTGCACATGGCCGAAACACAGAAACAAAAACTTATCTTTGCACAATGCCCAGGTTACAAGGGACAATTTCATTTTTCAAAATGTTTTCTACTAAAACTTAATGCTAAATTTTTACAAGAGAAATTTCAGTCTTAAAAATATGGTGTATTTTTCTACATTGGCTTTTTGGGGTAGATCTTATGATTTTTCTGATTCAACATTAGTATAATCTTATTCACCAGGATTCATTTCTCATTCCTCCTATTCCCGTATTACACATTAGATAGATGTATTTTTTTCATATTCTAAAGAGATTTACTGTATATCTTCCTTCTTATTTTACATATAAAAATCTGTGAAGCCAGGTGTGGTGGCTCATGCCTATAATCCTAGCACTTTGGGACCTAAGGCTGAGGACTGCTCAATTAGTCAGGCGTGATGGCAAATACAAATAATTCTAGCTACGTGTGCTGGGGCAGAAGGATTACTTGGGCCCTGGAATTTGAGGTTGTAGTGAGTGAGCTACCATGATACCACTAAACTCTAGCCCATGCAGAGACCCTGTCTAATAAATACAAACAACAGCAGTATCTTTAGTTGTTGTGGGTTTTGCATTAAAATGTTGTTAATATACCAATGTAATAATTAAACGTCTAATAAAAAAGAAAGCATGCATTTTATCATAAAGAAAAATGATCTCATGCTATATATATACTTGTTAAGGAAATAAAAATACAAGAATAATTGACTAATGTCATGTCAAAACATCCTATCTCACTTTGAGGGGGTGAAGTTACAACCTACCCCTCAAGTTTTAAGATGTTCTAATGCATTCCAATCACAAAGTTAAGACCAAGGGTGTTTCAGGTGTTTGGACCAAAAGTTGAAATCCTTATTATCAGAAACACTGAGCCGCATGTGAAAGGGAGCTCTGTACCTTCCAGTCATTGCAATGGTGTAATCATTCACTAAAAGGTAAAGAGAACAACAAAGACAGTGCTGTAGATGCTCCAGAAAGTCAAGGCTTTTGGGTTCTAAATCTGAATTAGCATCTCAGCAGCAAAACAAGTCCTAGTAACTCACTCTTCGTAGTTCAGGTTCCACAAATGCTAACTATTCGTATATTTTCTAGTCACACTTGTAATGGTGGCAAATTTGAATCTCAGCATTTTCTGAAATACCCGAAGAGTCATGGAGGAGAAAGGGCGAAAATGATGAGTGTCTAACTGATGCAAGTTTAAACAAATAGGTCCTCAAAAAAGGCTACACTGGAAATTTTAAGAGTCGCCTTGCAATTATCTGATGAACAGTTTTATCTAAAGCAGAGCTGTAAAAATTTGAGATTTGCACATATGCATGTACTTGTTGCTGGAAACACTGGTTTATGTGTAAGAACCTCTGAGATTCCAGTCTATCTCCACAAGGAAAGGACGACTCTAACTATTTCTGGCTACTTTTCATTTTTCTTCATCTTTTGGATTTCTTTTACTAGTGCTGTATCTTCTAGTTTTCTTTAGAAATCATTAATTAATTCAAATGCCTCACTCTTCTTCAGGCTAAGATTAATCAGGAATTTAACAAATTCTTCATAACTAAATAAATCTTCACTTGTTTTTTTAGAACAACTTTTATCTTATCTGCTGTACCACCCTAGGGATGTTTTGTAACAATCTAAACAGCAGGGCCATCACCAAGAGAGCAGAGCATAGAACTGAGCCCTTGCTAACTAATGCCATTTAAAAAAAAAAAAATCATACTTGGGTTATAAGTCTTTGTGATGAGCTAATTTCAAATTTCTTTTGTGGGGTGGGAGATGGGGGTAGCTTGAGTGAGCTGTCTGTCAAGCCCCAGAGTACACACACACAGTTGAACAAGAGAAAAAGGGCCTGCATTACGTTCACTCTGTATTGACATAGGCCAAGTCTTCCACCAAGTGATGTCCAATGGCCGCCTTAAAACTCTGCAAGTCACGAGCAAGCAGTTATAAACAGATTTAACAGATAAACACTAGATCAGGATCATGATCTCATCTGGCAGTCCTGCATACTTCCCATCCAAAAGTCCCAGCTGGGATCTTACTAATTGGGCCTCTTCAGCCACTCTGAGCAACAGGCTAAAAGGAAACTAGGGAGAAAATTTTAAAACTGATAAAAAACATATTGACACGGTGCCTGGCGGGGAAGAAGGTGGGGCGCCAACACAGGCCATCTGGATGCTTGCATTTGTGAAAAGTTTTGTTTAGTGGAAATATTCACCTAGCTCACAAGCTGTACAAATATTAAGATCAAAAGTTCTGACTTGCACAAGCTATCAGGAAAACCTGCCATACAGGAAACAGACTGTCATCCAGGCATCTGTCTAAAGCCAAAATGACTTTGTGTGGCCAGTCCCTGTATGTCTACTTTTGGCCAAGAAAGTAGAGTCACAGCATAGATTTACCTACTGAGCACTTACCAATGTTTTTGCTTGGTGATTGCCCTGTAACACTTTAGAAGTGTATAATACCCTCATTTCTCAGATGAGAAACATGGTATCAGACTAAAATTAATTAGACGTAATTGTTTAGAAATTTGGAAGTTGGACAGCTCACACTATTTAACACAATTAAAATTACGTAGAAAGCTGGAATTCACTGTGATATAAATAACCCTAGTGTTTACTTGAATGCCAGGAATTCAGAGATGAAAAAAGTGATGTTTTCCTGCTTATATCAGTTGTTTTTTTAACATATGACTACTGTACTATTAAGTACTTTTAAAGTATTTAATACTTTCTAAATGTTTATAATTCTTCTAAATTATTAAAGATTTTCCTAAATATTCTTTTTTGACTGTGAACACTGTTGAATCAATAAATGTCCTCATTAACCAAGAAATAATTTAATAGAAGACACAGTGACTCAGGCCTATAATCTTAGCACTGTGGGAGGCTGAGGCAGGAGGTGCACTTGAGCTCAGGAGTTTGAAACCAGCCTGAACTACATAGTGAGATCCCATCTTTACTAAAAATAGAAAAATTATCCAGAGTCATGGCAGGCACCCCAGCTACTCAGGAGGCTGAGGCAGGAGAATCACTTGAACCCAGGATTTTCAGGTTGCCGTGAGCTAAGCTGACACTACAGCACTCTAGCCTAGAAGGCCAGCAACAGAGTAAGACTCTCTCCCAAAGGAAAAAGAAAGTTTAATACCTTATACATTTCAATTCCTCTTATCTTTTCACTTATTACTAAGGCTCCTTTGCATTAGAAGTCTGAGTGGCCTTTTTCTTCTTCAAAACAAAACTACTTTTCATCTCTTTATTCAAAATCTATTTAGACCTTGAGAAAGTACCTTTCCTTCCAGTCTTCGCTTATTAAATGAATCACACAAAGGTTGAGATTTTCCCCCTTCTGTTATTTATTAATAGGTAAAATAAACTGTTTAAGGGTAACACAGTCCCATTTATTAGAACTGCCATTGTAGAACAGAAATGTTACTAATCCATTAAAAGAAACATTTTAAATCACACAGGATTCCTAAAGAACTCCAATCTATTAAAATCAGTCAATAAGCATTTAGCAAGAACTCAGTAATGAGTTCCTATATACTAGGATGGTTATAATTCTAAAAACAAGAAATAAGCACAATTGAGGATATGGAGAAATTGGAACTTTCATGCTTTCCTAGTGGGAATATAAAATGGTACAACCACTAATGAAAATGGTTAGCAATTCCAAACTAAAGAAAAAAGCTAAACGTACAATTATCAATATGAACCAGAAATTCCACTCCTAGGAATATACCCAAAGGAAATGCAAACAAGGACTTAAAACATTTATACGCCCATGTTCGCTGTAGTATTATTCCAAATAGCCAAAAGGTAGAAACAATGCACGTACCAAGTTTCCATCTGTAGATGAATAAACAAAATGTATATATCCATACTATGAAATTTAGTCATAAAAAGTTATTATATTCTGATAATGCCATAATATGACTGAACCTCTAAGACATAGCAAGGAAAAGCCAAAAACAAAAGGACAAATATTTCAATATTTAGAATATGCAAATTCATAGAGAGAGAAGGTAGATTATAGAGGCCTTCAGAAAGCCAGGGAAGGCAGAATGGAGGTATTGCATAAAGGTTACAGAGTTTCTGCTTGGGCTAAAACAAGTGTCAGAACTAGATAGTGGTGATGCTGATGGCTGCACAAACTAGTCAATGCAATTAATCTCACTGAACTATATATGATTAAGTGTGTTTAAATGGCAAATATTAAAATATATTTTACCATAATTTAAAAAACTAATATATCGACATTGAACTGTATACCTCAAATTATATAGTGTGAATTATATCTCAACAAAGATATTTAAAAAATACTTTGGGGGAGAACTCCACTGGACTTGAGGGTACGCTTGTAATTACAGAACATTTCGATTAATTATAGTTTGAAGAGCAAAGCCTAGCACTGTACTAGCCTAAGCAATGTTTAGTTGTGAGGGCAATTTGTAGTGATGTAGCATGTAGTCTGATTATGTCAGACTCTTCTAGTTTTCATATAATAGTTTATAATCTAGCCCAATAACTATTCAAAATTAGAAAGAGGATAGCAAACAAACAGCATGTAACAAACTAACAGGTCCTAAAAAGTCTACAACCATTTAAAGGGCTTCAGATGGGCAATTTCTCAATACCAGTAAGACAGTGCCTGTTAGAGAAGTAATAATCAGGGATTTGTGCATAAGTCTATTGATCTGGAAGGCAAATCATTCTTGTTTATTAAAACAACATTTCTACTAGACCAAGGCAATTTGGAGGTTCTCACAGTTGCTGGGAAGAAGCAGAGATGACTTATTCCCACATCTGCTCAGAATCTTTTATGCTGTTCTGTATCCTGTGTTTCTTTTTAAAGTTTCCACAAGTCAGAAGTTTTCCCCAAAATCAAACACTAAATATAATTTGATACTATGGATTATCAGAGTCCACTCCCATAAACACAGCAATTAAAGAAACTGCCAGTAGAGAAATTACCAATGTGTGCAAAGGGCGAAAAATAGGTCAGATAATTTGCTGTCAGACTGAAGAATAGACGGAGTTTCTAATCATGTGGATTAGATTATGATTAATCTAATCATAAAAAACCTGAAGGGAAGTCTGGGTTTGGGTTATTCTTCACCTAATTTGGGAGTTTTTGCTATAAAAACAAAACATACTGTTATTTACTGTCAGAGACTTGAGTAATCTCTCTGATACTCAAGTGTTACTACAACTTAACTCAATCGGAGCATGTTTTTCCAGAAGATTATCAAACTGAAGCATTGTCCAAACATGGAAGAAAATAAGTGGATTTAAAAACCAGTCATTGTGGGAAAAGACTAATTATTAATACTAATTACTAAACCAGATAAGCACCAAGGACACAGAAATAATAACAAGAAGGCTCCAAACATGGAGAAATGGTTTATAACGCTGAAAGTTACTGGACTGAGGCTTTAAGTTTCTCAACAGTAGAACAAAACAAAACATTACAACACTGAACTGTCTCCCCAAAGGAATGTGAGGAAAAACTTTTAAGAGAAGCCTGGATAGATGACATGAGAGGAGAAAATCTTCTAACAGTCATGAGCACCGTATGTTTTAGAATCATCAATTAGAAAAGATGACCCTGGGGCAGCGTCTGTGGCTCAAAAGAGTAGGGCACCGTCCCCATATACTGCAGGTGGCGGGTTCAAACCCAGCCCGGCCAAAAAAAAGAAAGGATGACCCTGAAAAGAGCCTAATATGCAGACTTAGTTGAAGATAACTATGAGCTACATTACCTTCAGGAGGCCCATTTTCTCTGCTGAATAAACTCTGCCCCACGGTCAGGTACCCAACTTTACCATGGTCATTTTTCCTGGACAACTTGAATCAAATAGTCCTGTGATTGCCACCAGGAAAAATGCAGCAACGTTTCACGTACAAAGCAAACAAGATGCTGTCCACATATAAAATGGCCAGGCGGAGACGCAGGAGGCTTACTTTTAGCTGCCTCCTGGCTGTAGCTCTAAACCTACGTTTGGTAACTGAACCACCCATCCTCTCTAGGTCTATTCCCTAACTTTAACACTGAGAGACATCTAGATATCTCTAATACTTCACATGTAAGTTCAAAAAGTGAAAAAGAAAGAAATCACACAGGACCTCAGTAATAAGTGAGCCTCTGAGCCCACGCTCATTACTCCACAGGTAAATATAAAGTTCCCCATAAGCCCGGAATTAGACCAGTTTTATTTGGAGTTGTCTCTACGTAATTAGTATGTGACTAGGCAACAGCATTAATGATTATGGGAGAGGATGTTTCTAAAGAAAGGCTTGCTACCAGTGACAAGAAGGGGTAGTTTAATGCAAGGAAAAGGATAACCTAAAACCAGATCTCAGAACCAGAAAACACAGTGATCTGCGGACTGGCTGCCATTCAGGTAAAAGCTGAAATACCTCTATCACTACATTATAGTGGCTCAATGCCTGGTAATTGTAATGATAACCCCTCAACAACCAAGAAAAATTGAAATTATGATTGCTGTACTCTATCTAGTAAAGCAAGGAAACACAGTCTTTGACTATTACCATTTACACATTTAAAAAATAAACTTCAGCTATCTTAAAATAAAAAAATCAAGCTAATGCCTAAGGGAATGTTGCCTTGTCAGATGAGAGGGGTCACTATAAAAGGCTATTGTTCTTCAGACAGTGAGTCAGTCATCTTTATACAAAGAGCAGAAATAAAGTAATAAAGTAAGGCCATGAAAGCCCATTCTGTGAACAAACTTCAAGTGCCGTCGCTTCCTTTAAAGAACAAAGGAAAGAATATGATGAAAACGTCTTCTAACATAACTTTAAAAGACTCAGAACATTTGACAATATTTTCTAATATGATATTAGAAAGCAGGGCATCTGGTTAGAACAAAAGAATAAACAGTCTGAGTAGAATTTGTGGATTTCAAGTTTAAAAGTTATTCATATTAAAAAAAAACTTTGGTTTTATCTATGAATGTAAAAATCATAAAATAAATTTTTATATCCAAACATTGCATTATATGCTGTATTTCTGTGTACACCACTGGTATTCAACAAATAACTGCTTTACACTTTGTTCTATAGAAGAGGAACAGTGTGGAGCCGGCAGTTATTCTGACCAGATCATTTATCCAAATCCAGGAAAATTCTGGATTCTTTGATGTTCACAGAATCCTAAGATGCTCCTATTTACTTTACATGAAAACCAACAATAACAACCAAACTGTTTCTTTTGAGAGTGTACACATGTTTTGTTTGTTTCAAAGTCTAAGAACCTTGGGAGTTTGTGTCATAGTGACATCATTACCCAAAGTAAATGGATTCACATAAAGTCTTCCCCTAGGGTTCCCAAGTCCTCAAAATACCAGGTCTCTCCAATAGTCTCTAACAGCACTCTTGTAATGGTTGACAGAGGCACTTGCAAGGCACCACAGGGCTAGCAATAAGTTACCAGAAGGCGCTTGTACTGCAATTAGTCAAGAGGTCACCTGCCTTTTGAGAAGCACCCTAAATATTCTGAGCAACTTTAATCAACACTTATTCACTGTTCCCTGGGTCAACTGCCTGAAGCATGATGGAACCAGACTTTAGGTAGACTCCTTCCCTAAGGACAGGCCTTTAGCATAAGAACTAAATTTTGTT
Organism: Galago senegalensis; assembly: GCA_963575145.1. Lineage (NCBI taxonomy): Eukaryota > Metazoa > Chordata > Mammalia > Primates > Galagidae > Galago > Galago senegalensis. The sequence continues at coordinate 39,181 of CAUYTI010036381.1, read as the reverse complement.
TCCTTCCACCTTCCTTAGGCTTAGTTCCCTTAATTTGTTTTGTTTTTCAACATATTAAAGGGGAAAAAGATTAAAATAATTCTGGAAAAAGTCTCAAAACATATGGCAGATAAGATACCAACAAGCTAAAGACAGGCATTTCTACTCCATTACAATGACTGTAACTTATATTAAAATGCAGACTGTTTGGGGGCGGGGGGAGCCTTATATGCAAAGTTTAGTGAGCTACAATAGACCTGTTTAGGGGGGAAAAAAAGCCACACACCTAAAACGATAACTTTGTAAGAAAAGCCAATAGTTTGATCTACCCTTGGGTTGGTTTAGCCTTTTGGAGTATCATGATAGCCAGCTAACCTCCCCATCATCACATCTAGAGAAAACTACCAGTGCTGCACACCACTGTGGTGTGATGGGCTGGATTCGAATAAGACTCATATCGTCAAGATATTTTGAGTATTTCAGTAAAAGCTATCAAGAAGCAAAATATTATTTAGTAATTTGCACATCTGATCACAGTTCTAAGAAAAAGCTTTTTCTAAGGTTAATTGATGAACACCTCCCTGTTACGCTAAGCAGTCCTGTTCCTTCCATTTGATTTCTGGTCCAAAGAGATTCTATTACTTCCCATGGCCTCATGAGGAAAGCCCCTAAGATTATATCATCAGTACTTACATTCAGAGCATTCTTTGCAGCTTCTGCTTCTGAGCGACTGTCAAAACTGACAAAGCCTACGGGCTGAGGAAAGAAAGAGAAATATGAAGAAAAAAATCAGGGTACTAGATATTTTTCTGGGTCAAGGGCGATGTCAAACTGAAGAGCTAAGATAAAGACATGACCACAAGCAATGGACAGAAACAAGAAAGCCAGTCCCAAAGAATGATGACTCAGTGGACTTAGCCCAAATTTCTAACACGAATCACAGGGATGGTGAGGGTAGTTCTTTAAGGGCACAGCTGGGGATTTAGAAAATCACAAAAAAATCTCCAAGTGGCTGGAAGGTGAACAGCAGTGAATAAGGGAATAGAGGAAAACTTGGGTTGGAGAGGCTCTACTTTCCTAAATCAAATTCACTGTACCTCAGTTTCTTCATCTTTTAAAATGGAAAGAGAACCGAGTCACCTTTTGGTACACTATAAGTGCAAGGAATACAATGACACAATGATAAAATCCCTGTACTCTCACTATACGACCAAAATTACAAAGTGAACATTTCTGTCTCAAATCCCCGGGCATGTCTTAAAAAATCCTGTTTAATTAGGCATATAAAGCACTCTGCTCCAAGTAAACAGAAGAGAGGTCAGAATCCCTTTGGACTCTATTATAATCTTTCAGCCCAGAAGTGGGCCTGCAACATAGCTTATTTCTGACGAGCCAGAAAGATGAAGAGTGATTAGGAAGGTGAGTATGCCAAGTGTTCAGCTTTAAAAAATAGAAGGAAAAAAAAAGCTTATAGCTAAAATCTCTAAGAAGCCTGTAGGACTATTAGAGCCACTGATTACCACTTCCGTTCTCTAACTTCTATGCTCCACCATTATAGACTTGGGACTCTGCCTGCTTAGGGATCTGAGAATTTCTTCACCATCTGATACAATAGTCACATCGACTGCAAAAAGTATTAATGTTTAACCTCATCAAAAAAAAGAGGACAGGACTGGGAATAAAAGTGAATTTGGATAACAAACTATCATTTCCTTGGAACATACCAATCAGTTTCAACACACTTTGCTGGACGCACTTGTTTTTGCCATCCTCTGGGACACTCTTAGAAATTCTAGCTGAAGACTACGGAATTAAGAGTCATTTTCCTGTGCTAATTCCTAATTGATCTCACCCTTAATTTTAAAGCCACATTAAAAAAAAAGCCCCAAATCCAAATGGGAATAAAAAGAATGTTGAGCCCCGGTAACACTTCTGAGGAAAGGCAAAAAGTGATCTTTTATATGCAAGTTTAAAATTCTTACCTGCTTAGACGTGAGTTTTATAAGAGAACCCTCATAGCCCTGAAAAGAAAACGAAAACCAAGTTTTAGCTAAGAGCACTAGAAAAAAAGGTAACTGCAGTACAATATTGCTCAAGTGAAAATAAATGCTTAATTATCAACTCTCTACTCTAGCCCTTCTCACAAATGCTTCTAAAGTAAATGAGAATGCAAACAGCATACCACACGTGCACACATGTGCCTGTCTGCTTTCCAGAGGCCTATGAAAAATAAATCAAGCCCCATAATTCATGCATTTATCTAAGTTTTTCTTCCCTATACTTTTTCATGAAATTATGCAATGATAGAAAAATGGATGCTTCTGTCAACAGCAAGTCATTTTGTTTTCTTAATTTAGATAAGAATAAGCATTTTCATAAAACTCGGTGAGGGAAGGGGGTAAATAAGAAGGTCAGAGCATCTGTTGACTTGGTTATACCTATGTTACAGACTAAAAACCAATAAAACATTAAGAACATATAACAGGTCTAAACTTACTGATCAAATTTTCAAGACTTCCAGAAAAGGTTAAGCAGGCAGCGTTAGTGACTTTTGCGGAATTCTTCTGCTTACGTATTGAAGCGGCCAATTTTCATGTTCAGATTCTGACTGGGACGTGCAAAAATCCTGCTGGGTTTTTACTCCAGCTCATCCTCAAGGTAGAAACACTCCCTTTCATGCCCTCTCTTCACCCTTCCTGGCTCCTCAGGATAAGGGTAACAAAATGTGTTTATTTCCTAAAATAATCAATAGCTGCTGGCTAGCACTGATGGATTACCCAAGAGGGGAAAAAACACCACTTGACATGATTGACCACTACACGCATGGGTGAAGAGACAGATTTGCAGACTCGGGTCAGCCTCCAGGGACTTTAATTAAAAGAGGGTGGTTAGGAACGTACCAAGGTCCTGACTTGAGCACTGGGGTTTCTGGGCAGGATGTTGAGATTGATTCATCCTCCCATCTTACCAGCAGAGAACTATGTTACCAATTAGCTACTATAAACATTTTACCTCAAAGGCCTTGAGCTCTTACAGCCAGAGAGGTCATGATTCATAGCCTGGCCTCTTCCTTATTTCAAGGTGCTCCCTTCTGAAAAACCTGGAGGTTTAAACACCCTGAAGGCCTTGAAGGCAAAGGACAGAAGGATATTTCACTCAAGTGAATGAAACACCACTGGTAGGGATATACTGCATTCTCAAGTCACAAACAGAGAAGCAATTTAACAATAACTCAGAACAGGGATGGCAGAGTTAGACTGCTGGGGTTTGAATCCTGTTCTGCCATTTACAGCTTTGGTGTGTAAATGTGAACATAATTCATTCAATTGTTCCAAGTTCCATTTTCCTCATTGGAAAAAATGAGGCCAACCCACTTTAATGGACTGTGACAATAGTTAAATGAGATGATTTATTTAAGGGGCTTGCTGACGGAATCTTTCTACACATTTTAAAACTTAAATTTTGCCATTAAGAAACTCAACTAGCTTAAACACTCTTCATAAAAGGACAAAAAAACCCCTCTCTCATAAAACTGCAGCTCTATAGAAGAAACACAGGAAATTCTACAAAAGTGGGCACTCTCTCCACAACTTTCTTTTCCTTTCCCGCTTCCTCTTAGCTGAACTCAGGCCTGCCTAACCTCTCTGTTTCCCTCTGTGCTGCCGTTATTGTTGCTGCATTAAGGGGATGGCTGTCAGGTGGAATTATGTCCCATTATTACATGGCACACAAGCTAGACTGAGTTATCTTTGTTGGTTGTTAACTGGCTGCGTCCTCAATCCTCCCATTCTCCAACCCAGTGCTTTTAGCTGTCACATCCTATTCCCTCTTCCGTAAGAAGCTGAAGCCTGTTCCTTGACCTGTTCAGTCTCCCTCCCTTGATGAATCCCACGCTTCAACAAGGATGTACCTTTAACCAGTAATCAACATTGCCTAATTCTAAGTGTGGCCCGTGTCAGGCACTGCTGCTGACACACCCACACTGACCACTGAGACCTCCTACACACTGGCCCTGAATTCATTATACCTTCAGGCCACACTGTTACCCACTCCAGTGTTCTTCTATCTACAAAGGCCAACCAGGTCAACCTGCAAGGTTTCTCTTTTCTTTTAATAGAGACAGAGTCTCATTTTGTCACCCTTGGTATAGAGTAGTGTAGTGTCAGAGGCTCACAGCAGACTCAAACTATTGGGCTCAAGTGGCACTCGTAGTTCAGTGGGTAGGGTACTGGCCACATACACTGAGCCTGGCAGGTTTGAACCGGGGCCAGGCCAGCTAAAACAACAATGACAACAGCAACAACAAAAAACTAGCCAGGCATCGTGGTGGGTGCCTGTAGTCCCAGCTACTTGGGAGGCTAAGGCAAGAGAATCGCTTAAGCCCGAGAGTTTGAAGTTGCTGTGAGATATGATGCCACAGCACTCTACCAAGGGTGACAGCTTATGACTCTGTCTTTAAAAAGAAAAAAAACCTCTTGGGTTCAAGCAATTTTCTGCCTCAATCTCTCCCAGACTACAGGTGCGTGCCATAAAGCCCAGCTTTTTGTTGTTGTTGTTTAGCAGGCCCAGGCCAAATTCAAACCCACCAGCCCCAGAGCATGTGGCTGGCACCCTAACCACTGAGCAATGGGTGCCCAGCCCTTCCCTTTTTTTTTTTTTTTGAGACAGAGTCTTACTCTGTTACCCTGGGGAGAGTGCTGTGGTGTAATCATAGCTCACAGTAACCTCAGTCTCTTGGGCTCAAGAGATCCTCTTGTCTCAGCCTCCCCCAGTAGCTGGGACTGTAGGTGCTGGCCTGATGCTCAGCTAGTTTTTCTATGGGGTCTTGCTCTTGCTCAAGCTGGTCTCAAACTCATGAGCTCAAGTAATCCACCTGCCTCAGCCTCCCAGAGTGCTAGTATTACAGGTGTGAGCCAATGAACTTGGCCCACACTTTCTTCTTGGCAGTGGAGTATTTCAGTTTTAGTTCAATTTCCTGGTAAGTTTTTAATGCTAGCAACATTAAATATCTCCAAAGTAGTTTTATTTCCATATTCAGGAAGGACATGTAACAGCACTATATATTCCACTAAATACCAGGAAAAAACTCATACCAAGCTAGTCTTAAAAATTGAGTTTTACTTTTTTTGAAACTAAGGGAAACTTCTGCCATGGGAAAAATAATGGCTGTTGGATTCCTAAGTTCATAAAAGCCTATTTATGTTTGGGGGCCAGGACACAATTGTAAGAAGGACTTTACCTAACAAATGCAATCAGTATACCTGGTTTCTTGTACCCTCAATGAATCTCCAACAATTAAAAAAAAGAAAGAAAGAAAAGCCTGTTTATGCCTTCAAAGAATAGAATCAATATCAACTACTTTGACTTATACTGTTGTTTAAGAAATATATATGTATTAAGTAATTTATAATTTTTTAGTGATCTGTACTCAGAAGTGCACCCCCAAATGGAATGGGATAGACAAAAAGGATACCAAGGCTGTTCTACATGGAACAGAGAGACACAGAAGGGGACAACTTCAAGCTCACAGCAGTAAGAGGGGAGAACTCTCTAGATAAGATGTTGGAGGTCTAAAGACAGATAAATCCTATCTATTAGTAAGAATGGACACCAAAACTCAGCTATTAAAAATCTTTTACTCTAACTTTTTAAAAACACTTACAAGGCACTTTCTCAAACATTTCATTCCTCCCCCACCCCCGCAAAGCCTCCATTAAGTACATAGACATTTTGTCTCCTCTTAAAATTTCTAAAAGGTTGAAAATGTACCTTGAATGGTCTGAAAAGCAGATAGAGCTCCCGAGGTTTGATATCCAGAGGAAGACCACTGACAAACAGGGTCCGGACCTGAAAAAAAATTTAAGACGTGATCAAGGGTGTGGACAATCCAGAGACTCAACTAAAATCTCAGACACAACAAATGCTCTAATATTAAGATCCCACTGAGCCAACTTTCAAGTTCTTCTATGCAGATTACCCAGAGTGAATTAATTATATCTAGCCGATTTAGATTTACTGACTTCCCCCTCCTAACTAGCTGTAGCACAGTTCCAAAAATGCCGGGGTGGGGAGGTTTCATATGATTTAAATACATGTCATGAAGACAATAAAACTGGCAGTTCTCTGCCGTTACTAACCATGACCGTACAATGCGCTTCAACAATAAAATCAAAATAAATTTTTGTTTTCTTCTGCTTGTCACTGTTTCCCTCACTGGCACTAATTACAATTATTTTAAGAAATGTAAAAATGTAGTTAACAAGTCAATTGAATCTACAGAGCAGCCAAAATGTGTATCTATATTATCTTCAGTTCCAAACTGCAGGGCAGACCTCGCTGACGGATGCTCCCATGATGTTCTTGTGTGGCACAACCAACATGCCTACTGCATACCAGGCAGCTGCCAGGTGCCACCGGTAAATTCAAGAACACATAGCGAATACGTATAGTGCAAGATACAGGATACAGACTGTCTGTTCAGTGTCTACTAAATACATAACAGGGACGTCACACTGGCATCTGAGAGAATCAGAGAAAGCAAGTCAGTGTCTGAATAAGAACTTAAAGGATAGACAGGATTCTACCAGATAGAGATAAAAGGTGAGGGAGGTGGGATGGGTAAGAATGACTCTCAGAGAAAAAAAATCAAACAAGTAAGAGACAGCACAATGTATTTGGCAGGGCAAAGTGAGCAAAACTAAACAGGAACCCTAGGGCCAATCCACAGAAAACATCAAAAGTCACCAGTTTAGGAATTTGATTTTTTTTTTTTGAGACGGAGCCTCAAGCTATCCCCCTGGGTAGAGTGCCATGGCATCACAGCTCACAGCAACCTCCAACTCCTAGGCTCAAGCGAGTCTCCTGCCTCAGCCTCCCAAGTAGCTGAGACTACAGGCGCCCGGCACAATGCCTGGCCATTTTTTGGTTGCAGCCATCATTGTTGTTTGGCGGGCCCAGGCTGGGGATTCGAACCCGCCACCTTAGGTGTATGTGGCTGGCGCCTTAGCCACTTGAGCCACAGGCGCCGAGCCTAGGAATTTGATCTTGATTCAGCAGGCAGGGAGTAACCATTGCACTATCATCCCCACATTTTATATTCCTCTTTTTCTCTACTCAAGGTGATACAGCATGATTGAGTACTCATTTGAAATCATGTTACCATTTAAACAAAAATCCAATGCTCAACTATTAAACATGGAGAAATACGAATTATTTTTCCTCATTGAGAAACTGGGAGAATATTTTCCGGAGTCCTAACACTTTCCATTGATTCTGATTATACAGAAGCCCAAATAAGCAAGCGAAGACCTTTTACTGGCCAAGCCCAGTACACAGTAAAATGTCATGCCATTTATATGTGTTTAATGAATGCAATAATGAGGAAAATAGCCCCCAAATTCTGAATGCCTTATTATTTTCACTGCTCTTATAGGAGAGTAAATTGACATATAATAAAATGTACACCCTGCAAGTATACAATTTGATGTATGTGTAACCTGTAAAACCAATTCAATCAAGATAATCCATCACCTGCAAAAGTTTCCTCACACCCCTTTAATCCTTCCTTCTACCCTCTCCCAGGCAAGGGCTGATCTGCTTTCTAGTCTTTGTGTATTAATACGTATGTTCTGAATACATAAACAAAGCCATAGGGTATGTATCCTTTTTGTCCAGTTTCTTCACTTTAGCATAAAGTAGAATTTATTTCTGAGATTCATCCATGTTGCTGAATGCTCATTCCTTTACATTAACGGGTAGTATTCTGTCCTATGGATACCCCAGTTTCTTTATCCAATCAAATGCTGATGGACATTTACATTTACATTCTAGTTTGGGGCTTTTACAAGTAAAATGGCTATGAAGATTCATCTACGATCTTTTGTATGGAAGTATATACTTTCTTCTTGGATAAATACCTACCTACAAGTGGAATGGTTACACAAAAAGGCATATGAAAAAAAGGGAAAAAAAGAAAGGTATATGCTTAACTTTTTACAAAACCGTCCGTCAACTCCTTGTTTTATGGTTTACAACATGGTGAATATTCCTGTGTGCACATAGCACAACTGCATGCTGCTGTCAGGTGGAGTGATCTCAAAATGTCAATTAGATCAAGTTTGTTGTTTCAGTTTTCTTTTTTGAGACAGTGTCTCGTTATGTCGCTCTCAGTAGAGTGCTGTGGCATCACAGCTCACAGCAACCTCAAACTCTTTGGCTTAAGAGATTCTTTTGCCTCAGCCCCCCCAAGTATCTGGGGACTACAGGCGCCCGCCACAATGCCCGGCTATTTTTTGTTGCAGCTGTCATCGTTTAACTGACCTAGGCCGGTATGGAATCCGCCAGTTTCCGTGTATGTGGCTGGCACCATAACCACTGTGTTACGGGCACCGAGCCTCAGTTTTCTTTCTCTCTCCCTCTGCCCCTGGTCTTTGCCACCAGATAAACAAATTTCCTGGGAAAGAGCCTGCTAAAACTGACAACTGTCAAAGACACAATCTATGAGGGAACCCTGCTTTCCAATGTGCCCTCTTTGCCACCTTTGACTCTTTCCATAGTTCAGAGAGTTAACACAGGTTAACCTCACTATTCAACCTGGCTATTCTGGCCAGGACAACCTAGCAGAGAGAATCCCATCTCCCACTCATTCAAATTTTTTTGAGTGCCTACTATAGCCTGACACTGTGCCAGGTGTTGACTGGATTATAGATATTTCCACAGAAATAATACAAGCAGATCATTCGTTTAAACACTGGGGTACCATCTGTCCAGCAGTACAGCTTAGCTAAGTGAGAGGTATCAATTAGGATCTGAAGACTTAGTTCAAGAAATCAACTACAGTGGAATGTTACTTAGTCAATAAAAAATGATGTTCAAAGAAAAAGTACAGATAGCTCAGTTTTATTCTGTAAAACAACCTATATACAATGTATTTATAAAGGAAAAAAATAACTTGTAAGATATATACCTAAACGTTTATACATGCTTTAGCCCTGGGTGGTAGAAAAATAAGTGATTTTAATGTTTTATTAGCTTATTTGTATTCTCTATCTTTCTGTAACAAATATACGTTAGATACTTTATAAGTTTATTTTGTTAGGTTCTGACTCCATTTATTATCTCCTGTTCTTTGGGAAGCCAGGAAAAAATAAAAAAGCTAGTATCTTTACAATATCAATATAAATTATAAAGTTTGTGGGGGAAATCTTATATAAATATTCCAAAAAAGAGAAGTTAAGAGATTCTTAGTGCTTCAATAGGAAATGTAAACACATGTGTGGGGCAGGGTGGGGTATAACAAACCTCATGTCAGGCCTAAGTTTGCTGCTCACCCCCGGATGCCAAGAGGCTCAAACTGAAGGCAACTAAGATGGCTGGCATTTCTTTTTAGACATGGACAAGACTTAAGTTTCCTAGAATCTAGTGAAGCCCACTATTGTCTCAGAAATCTGCCAGAGGCTTGGCGCCTGTGGCTCAAGCAGCTAAGGCGCCAGCCACATATACCTAAGGTGGCAGGTTCGAATCCCCAGCCTGGGCCCACCAAACAACAATGATGGCTGCAACCAAAAAATAGCCTGGCGTTGTGGCGGGCACCTGTGGTCCCAGCTACTTGGGAGGCTGAGGCAGGAGACTCGCTTGAGCCCAGGGGTTGGAGGTTGCTGTGAGCATGATGCCATGGCACTCTACCCAGGGGGATAGCTTGAGGCTCTGTCTCAAAAAAAAAAAAAAAAAAGAAAGAAAGAAAGAAATCTGCCAGAATAGTTCATCTCACTTACTGAGGAGATATTCTCTCCTCTGACAGAACAGACACAGGGAAACAATTCTTGATTATTTACATTACATATTTGATTCCAACTAAAAGTCATTTAAATCCCAAGGCATAATACTACTAGAATCCTTTCTAGACTTCAGAATAGGAAATTCCATCTAACAAGTTTTTAAAAATCATAGATAATGCATGAAAAAAATAACTTCCTAAATATCGAATTCATGCTTTTTTATGATGACTGGGATCTGGAATCACAAGCATCTTTTAAACAGGTTAGTTTCCTACTCTTTTTAGCACCACACTTTCTTCTGTGTTATAGATGGCACTTCTGGGTCGTGGCTTTGCTAACTCTATTTTACCTTCAGGGAACTTACAGTGAAGGAAAATTAATATGGAAAATGACCTCCTATGATAACAGAAAGTTTATGTCATTCAGAAAGTAACCAATTAAAACCTACAGCAAAAGAAAAGTATAAAAAGATAGCTGATCACATACTCATTAAAATGTCCCTCCAAAATAACAAATGAATAAAGTGAATGACACCAAAAGAATCTTGCAGCAGGTCAAATCGTTATCTAAGGCAGCCCTTAATTTTACCAGCACTGTCTAGGACACAGATGTGCCTGGCACTGTGCCTTTAGCATCCACAGATGGTTACTTCATTGGACACATGGGGAAACATATTTCTTAGACAATTATCCAACACGCCTCATAGAAGTTCAAGAGATAAAGCTGTTGAAAGCTCTGCCCCTAAGGAACTCTAACAGACTCGTGGATGTACCTTCCACTTCCTTTTTAATTTTTTACATGAAAGAATAAATGCTAGTAGAAACTGTCCTGTGTTGGGCAAAACAGAAGAGTGTTCTTGGCTCAGTCATTATCTAGCATTCCTGCAGTGTGGTTGTGGTTAGATTATGGATAAAACAAGCCATGTGTTCTTAAATGGCACTGCCAGCTCCCACTATGAAAGGCAGACAACATTTCACTGACTGACTTCTCATTTAATAAAGGAAGTTACTATGTCAGTCTAGAGAGTGCCTGGACAGAAAAGCCAAAAAATAGGCCTTGAAATAGAAAAGTTATATCTTTAATAAAGAACATGCCAAATCATGTTGATAATCTAGACACGAAAATAAAAAAAAAGAAAAACACTTAATTTCAGTACAAAGCAGAAAATTATCACACATACTTTCAGATCAGCTGCCACACTTGGTAAATACAGTGTAAAGACTACGGGAAGGTCCTACCTGGTTGGTCTGAGCTGGCTTCTTGAGGTTCCTCCTCAACTTAGGAAACTGGGAAAGGCAATTTCTCATTTTCTAATGACTCATTCTGAATGAGTATAGACCGCTCCTTTGAAAGGTTCCGAGTAAAACCCAGGGTGATGTATCTATGTTCATATCAATCTCTCTGTAAGGTTTCTCTTAATCTACCCACATTTTTATACGTACAAGTGTAGACTCAAAAAAAGCTTTCCAATGTGGTGTACACTTGAATCATTCTTTTGGAATAACCTTTGCTTAAAACACACCAGTGGATGTACAGAACACTTTGTAAGTTTGAGGGCTCGTTTTTGTAACCTGTAGCACAGTCCCAGGCACACAATGCGCACTCTGCTAAGTATCTCTTGATTGATTTGAGAAATCTACAGATTAATATTGTGTATCCATGGAAGATCAAAATATGTCCTTGTCAACAGTTTGGCCCATGAGGTGACCACATTTCACAGTCACAACTGTATTGGTACAGTTGCTACAACATCAAGTGACAATACTCACATAAGGCAAAAAGGCAGAAGGGATTATAAGTACCACAAGACACAGAAATTTAGAAAAGGAACAAGAGAAACGAGACTAAAAGCAATCAGAATCAAGGAAGAAAAACGAGAAAAAAATACACCGTGAAATGAAAAACACCCAAAAAAGGAAATGGACTACAAAAACTCTGGACCACACAGATAAGAACAGAGTGATCAATACCTGGTTACTAGCAAAATCATTCCCATTTCACCTTCTGATCACTTACACATACTTAAATAGAAATAAGTCCAATTTCAACAAATACACAAATTAGTAACGAAAAAAGTTTTTTTAAAAAAATGCTCAAATTAACCTGCACATTTAAAATGATGAGTAGATTCTCTGGACATAAAAGAACAAGGTTTAAGACTGTTAAATTAAAAAAGCAAACAACAGAATTGCCCGTATTTCCAGTTTAATTACTGTTGTGTTTTTATAAGTCAGTACATGCTCAAGGAGAAGGAATGTATCCCAAAGGAAAAGTATAGAGAACTTTCATTTTATATATTTACATATTTTGGTATTTAAATATTTATAAGCATAAGCCCAAATGCACATACAAACATAGGGTCCAGCCTGCCATTTCTGTCCTTGGAAATGTTCTCATTTTCCGGTCTGGCCCTGATCCACACAGACAAGCTTAATCTAGCAAAAATATGTATTTCAGGTAACTTAATTCACATTTCATTTCTGACCAAAAGTCAGTGTCTCTTTAAAAACAATCTAACTAAAACAACAATCTAACCCAAAAAAGGTTAGCTAAACCAAGGACAATGAAGTAAGGCTCTGAAAGTAGCACTATCTAGTTTTACTCAAAGGGGCTTTGTGACCACTCAGCTTCTAATGAAGACAAAAATGGGGTGTGGGGGGGATCACTCACTCTACACCCCAAGAACTGCGTTCTCTGAGACAACATAACACAAACTAGGTTTCAGGAACTCAGAAGTTAAAAAGATCTCCACATATCTGTGCAGCATAAATTCCATAAAACTCAGCTGTTTTAACACACAAAGGGGGGGGGGGTGCATGAGTCCTGCCTGTAAATTTTATACACTGGGTAAATTATTTCACTCTTTTAAAATAAGTACAAGTGGATTCCATTTTTTGCTTAAGCACCAGCTGAAACGCCAAGTTACAAGACTAAACCTTGCCAAGGATTGTGTTTCCAAAGAAGGCTTTGTTGGCTTGGTATGATTTCCCATTCATGTCTTGCCACCATGAAAATGGATTGCCACAACTATTAAAATGGTCTCCAGGCACTTAATTCTGGTTGCAGCTTTGCAGAAAATGGCCTTTGGTTAAGCTCCCGTTGTTGGCACTGGCTTCAAAGATAGAAGAGGTGAGGCTGGCTGTGGTACCTAGGCCTGTAATCCTAGCACTCTGGGAGGCCAAGACAGGAAGATTCCTTTAGTTCAGGAGTTCTAGACCAGCCTGTGGATGAGTGAGAAACCCATGTCTACTAAAAAGAGAAAGATCAGCCAGACATTGTGATAGATGCCTGTTGTCTCAGCTTCTCAGGAGAGGCTGAGGTAGGAGGATCCCTTAAACCCAGCAGTCTTTAAGGTTGCTCTGAGCTAGGCTGATCTCCTAGCGTTCACTCAACCCTGGGGCAGCAGAATAAGGCTCTCTCAAGGGAAAGGAGATGGGGGAGGTGGGGAAGGGAATATAAGGTAACAGGGTCATTACGTGTTTGTTATGAATGCCAAGTCTTGTTTCAGTTTTAACTTTTCTTTCTAAAGAAAAAAGCCACATAATGACCACTAAATGCGTTATCTTAGTTTTGAGGGATCCACTAATGTTTGCCGTAAGTGATAGACAGTTGATGCAATCTATAAAATAATCAAAATTTATACTGGATTTTATGGCCTGTGGAAACCCTCTGGCAAGGTGATCACAAAGTTTCCAGCAGGACTGGGGGGAAAGGAAGACTTACAAGAGCACAAGTAGAAGAAAAAAGAACAACTATGTCCTATAAACTCATATAGGTAGGGCCTGGGCACTAACCACACTTACACAGGGAATAAGTAGAGTGAGTCAGCACTGGACACGCACCACACCAATATGTTCAATCTTTGGAAAATTTATCCCAGCCCAACCCAATGACAACTAAGAATCAGCTGGTTTCATAATGTCCCACTTTGATAAGACTTCTTAAGACCAAACTCTAATCCAGTCTATTCCTCTTATCTGTTACACTCCTAAAAAATAATAATAATAAAAATCAAGAATTTCTACAGTTTGAATAAGTAGGAGAGATGTCCATACATGTAAGCCCTAAACCTCTACTGAGAAGTTCCCTTAATGCTGGCAGACACAAAGGGAGGTGTGTGTAACAGGCAATTGAGAATTTAGGATTTTAAGAGTCTTGATAGAAACTGGATATGTTTGTGTGTAGATGTGAGAAATTAGACTCATTAGGGAATTCACTGGATGTTGTCAAACACAAGATATGGTCATAAAGTCTTGGACTTCAGTAAGAAGTTCCTATACAGGCAGGAAGCTTTACCCGTTAACTCTGGTCCTGTTCTTAATCCACCCCGGCTTCCTTTAGTTCTTTTCCCCAAATTTCAGGTGGCTTGGCTTACAATTTCCAACTCTGGTTAGCCTGCAGAATCTTACTTTGATACAATTACACTGTTTAATACTGCTAAAACAGGACCTTTTATAATCTATACATTAATCTATTGTTTTGTGAATATAAATTTGCAACTCTAATGCCCTTGTGGGTTTGAATTCTGTTAAGTACTCTGATCTTAAGATCGTTAAGACAGTTTTCCCTGGAATGATAAAATGAAATATATGCAGAAAATCTGAAAAAGATCTTACCAAAATTCCAAGACCTCTCTTCCTTTCTGCATAATTTGAGTGACGGTTACTTTATAAAACATACATGTATTTGTTCAAAGAAAAAAGTCATTCCAGGCCAGAACTCTTGAGAGTGCTAGGAGAGAAGGTAGCTTGAGGCCGGAAGATGGACCTTGACAAATTAATAAAACATTGCTTCTACAAAAAAATAAAAGTTCTGCTGGGTGCAGTAGCTCACTTCTGTAATCCCAAAAATTGCTCTGGGAGGCCAAAATGGATAGATTGCCTGAGCTCAGGAGCTTGAGACCAGCCTGAGCCAGAGCAAGACCCCGTCTCTAAAAATAGCTGGGCACTGTGGTGGGTGCCTGTAGTCCCAGTTACTTGGGAGGCTGAGGCAAAAGAATCACTTGAGCCCAAGAGTTAAGAGGTTGCTGTGAGCTATGATGCCACAGCACTGTACCAACGGTGACAAAGTGAGACTCTGTCTCAAAATAAAGAAATAGATAAAATAAAGTTCTCTACAAAACATAAAAACTAAATTAGCCAGGCATGGTGGCATGTGCCTATATAGTCCTATCACTAGTTGAGAAGCTGAAGCAAGAGGATCACTTGAGCCTGGAGTTTAAGGTTGCAGTGAGTGGTGACTGTACCATTGCACTCTACCCTGTGGGACAGAGTGAGACCATAAAGGAAGAGGAAAAGTCATTCCACCTTTCCTAACCTACATAAGAAAAAAATAAACCAAACTGCACAGAGTTCTCATGGTCATTTAAAGTACCTGGGGGGGGGAAATTAGCAGCAAATTTTGGTCCCAACACTACCTTGGATTCTAAAGCATTTACTATTTTTGATATTAGTAGACAACCCGTCTGAGGAACTTCATCCCACTGCCAACTTTAATTTGCAGTGAACTTTTTTTTGGGGGGGGGGGGCAGAGTCTCGCTCTGTCGCCCAGCCTAAAGTGCCATAGTTTCTACTCATTTCACAGCAACCTCAAACTCCCAGTTCAAGTGATCCTCTTGCCTCAGTCTCCTGAGTCTCTGAGATAATAGGCACCTGGCTAATTTTTCTATTTTTAATAGAAATGGGGTCTTGCTCTTGCTCAGGCTGGTCTTGAACTCTTGAGGAGTTCAAGGGATCCTCCTGCCTGGGCCTCCCTGAGGGCTAAGATTACAGGTGTGAGACACTGCATGGGGCCTGCAATGCATTCTTGATAACTATCCACAGAACGTTAGTTCTAACAACTTGAGAAATGTGTGAGAATTGCAAAACCAGATGCTGTAGAATAAAAAGTTATGCTTACCAATATTTTCTTTTGTGAAACTACCCTACAGATTAAAATTCTTTGACCTCAATCAGTTCACCTTTAAACTGAAGTTCTTCCCTATATGACAGTAAGCATTCCAGTATTTGGCAGAAGTAATCAATAAGGATCTGTAGAATAAACTAAATGGGTGAATATAAAAATTGAGTCAAAGTACTAGAATGACACATAAAACAGAGGGCCACACAATCCATGAATATCCAGATATAAGTAAACACGAATAAAGTCATTGTCACTGTTTATATATTTACTATGTGCCTTGAGCTCTTAACCTCTTAAACATAAGGAGGGTAAGTGGTCAGGGCATACAGTTAAAGAAAAAAGTGACATGGAGCCAGAGCGCTGGGATTCAGATCCAAGTTCTGCAACACACTTAGCCCCGTCACTTAAACCTCTCCATTCCGAAATTTCTTCATCTTAAAATATTTCCACAATTTCTTAAGTCATTCCTTTTGAGAGGTGGAGCTTAATTTAATTCCCCTCATCTTCATCTGGCTTCATTTAGTGACTCACTTAACAGACTATGGCAAAAGTGACAGTGTATGACTTCTAAGACTCGGTCAAAAAAGGGACTGTCGTTTCCTCACTAAAAGCAGCTCCTGAATCACTCGCTCTACAGGAAGCCAGTTGCCACGTTGTGATGTATTCCAGAACCAATACGGGAGGTCAAAATGAACAGGAATTGAGGGCTCTGGCCTAAAGCTGTGTGAATGAGCCACCCTGGAAGCAGATCTCCTAGCCCCAATCAAGTTTTCAGATGACTGCAGCCCCAGCTAAAAAACAAAACAAAATAAACAAAAAAACCAACCTCACAGAGACCCTGAGCTAGATCTACTGAGCTCAGCCACTCCTAAATTCCAGATGTTCGGAAATGGCGAAATAATAATGTTTGTTGTTTTACGATGTTAAATTTGGGATAATTTGTTACACAGTTGTTGCAAGAATTAAGCAAGTTAATACATGTAGAGCATATAGAGGTCAGTACATGGTTCATAGTGAGGGCTTAGAAAATGTTACCTATGTTAAGGTGGCTTACCATGATGCCCTTTTACCCACCAAAGGCAGTCCTAAGAGAGGCTGCCAGTGACAACATTATCATGCAACTGTTATGCACAGGCTTCAAATGGACAAGAGAGAAAGTTAAGTATGGGGAACTCAAAATCTCTTCTTCACTAGCATCTCTGTTTCTACTTCTTTAAAAGGCCCTAGCCAAACCCCACCCTGCCCAGCTCCCACCATCTTGCAGCTCTCAGACCCTAAACTCTTTTCTTTCTCACTCAACTTTTGTCACATCAAGAAAATTTTTCATTAAGTTTCATTTCTGAAACTTAACGTATTATCAAAACTGAACAAAGATAAAGAGAAACAGAATTTCTTACTGCTAGTGGAAATGCAAAAAAAGTATAATTATCAGCCTGAGCAAAAGCGAGACCCTGTTTCTACAAAAAATACAACAACTGAGGCAAGAGGATCGCTTGAGCCCAAGAGTTGGAGTTTGCTATGAGTGGTGATGCCACAGCACTCCACCAGGGCCATGAGCTTGAGACTCTCTCAAAAAAAAAAAAAAAAAAGGTACAATCACTCTAGGAAACAGTTCAGCAGGTTCTTATCAAACCAAATAGACAAAATTTTATACAACCCAGCGACTGGGCACCTATCCCAAAGAAAGGAAAACTCAACGTTGACATAAGAACACGAGTGGTTAAACAAAAGGCAATATATTCATACAACAGAACACTCAGAAATCAAACTGTTGATACAGACAAGTTGGAAGAATCGCAAGGGAATTATCCTGAGCAAAAAAGGGCAGATCTCTAAAGGTTACACAGTATCGATAAATAATTCCATTTACCTAATATTCTTAAAATGACAAAACTATAGAATAAGAGAGCAGATGAGTAGTTTGGAGGAGTTAGTAGTAAAGGGGGGAAGGGACAGGGAGAAAGGTGAGTGTAATTACAGAACAGCAACCTCCGGGATTTCTGTCACTTGACTATAGTAGTAGATACATTAACCTGCACATCTGATAAACTGCATAGAACAAAACACACACATCAAACTGGAGAAATCAAAATGAAATTCGTGGATCCTATCAGTTTCTTAGTTGTAATGTTACGCTATACTTTTATGAGATGTTACCACTGGGGAAAACTAGGCAAAGGACACAAACAATCTCTCTGTATTACTTCTTAGAAATGTATATATGACCTCAAATGAAAAAGTTTAGTTAAGCAAATTTAAGGGCACGTTAAATTTTTTTATTTTAAAGAACAACTGTCCTCTAAAAGTTATCAAATTACTTTTTATTAGGAACCTATTATTTAGACTTAAGCCATATAAATTATTTTTGATGGCATAATGTCAGGACATAAATAATAACATCAGTATCAATGAAGAGATGTATACCAGTTGGTAAAGCTAGGCAGTGAAGCTATATGGTTATGAATTAATATTTATTTCTGTTATAAAGCCCCACCTAAAGACGACTGGTTTTTCATAATTAATTTTTAACTGATTAGAGCTCAGAATCTAAAAGACACTATTTTTTTTTAGACTGGGCACCTACCCTGCAGTCATGAAATACATTTTTTTTCCTAAAAAAATATATTTCAACTTACATTTTCCTGATTTGTTCCTACTTTTATTGCAGTATGTAGTTATCTTAGCTACATTCTACTTTAACATCTACACCTCATTCCAGATTAATTACACATGACACAGAAATAAAAGAGCAAACATCTAAATTTAAATTATTTTGAATTAAAACCAGGAAAAAAGAGGACCAGGCCCAGAGAAGGTCATCAAGCACAGGATATATATACAGGCTACATTTTGTATTAACAGGTCTTTCCACTTTTATAAACTAGTATAAAAACTACAAAGCCCATTATAAAGAATGTTTAGCAATCTTCCATTTTTAAATTCAGATCATCTCCTAGCTTCTCCAATTGCAGGAATTTCTAATTTCAGAACACATTCAACATATTTAAGCTACAATTAAATTCTCTAGCCTACTACAGAAACTGCTCTCCACAGAAGACATGTTTGTTTAATCTGAATATCTATTGCCTACAATTTTGTCTGTTCACCATTTACGCAGTTGTTTGAAACAAGTCGACATTAAGTCTACATATTACTTATGTGTATGTATTATGTAAAGAGATGAAGGTCTCCTAAAACTTGGTATGACTTAGACAACTAAGGAACGTACTGCAGCCTGCTAGGAACAACAGAAAACAAAAGCAAACAGAAAGAAATGGTGAGGTTGGTGAGTGGGAAGTAACTCGAGTTACCATGAGAATGTGCCTTCAAATGGATATAAAATATTTTTAAAAGTTTATTAAAATAGTCTGGATTTCCATAACACTGTATAAATTTTCAATGACTATAACAAAGGAGAACATCATTAAATTGAGCCTGGTAGTTTAAATTATGCTTCTGCTTCAAAACAATGAGACAATGACGTCCTCTGGGCCTCAGTTTCCTTATTTATGAAATGAAGCTATGGAACCGTTTGTCTCCAAATACCATTCCAACCCCAAAGGTGTAAGGAAAGTCTTTTGTTAAAAACATACCAGGGAAAGACCCAGCTCGGTGGCTCACGCCTGTAATCCTAGCACTCTGGGAGGCTGAGGTATGTGCATTGCTTGAGCTCAGGAGTTCTATACTAGCCTGAGCAAGAGTGAAACCCCATCTCTTTAAAAAAAAAAAAAAAGTGGAATGATGCGGCAGATGCCTGTAGTCCCAGTTACTCGGAGTCTGAGGCAAGAAGATCATTGGAGGTCAAGAGTTTGAGGTTGCTGTAAGCTAGGCTGATGCACAGCACTCTAGCCCTGGTAGAAGAGTGATACTCTATCCAAAAAAAAAAAAAAAAAAAAAAAAAAAAGGAATACAGGGGACACAGAATGCCAGATGCAAGACCTGCTTCTAGCTAAATGATAACCTTTCAATCAAGCCACTGTTCACTATACATTCACCTAAGTATGTTTCTTTAAACTGTTTAGTTTGTTTGTGGTTCATGTAATAATTAAAACAACTTTAGCATCTTTAGTGCTGCCTAAGCAAGCAACATGTAGAAATTAAAACAGAATGACACCGTAGGTCACAAATGTAAAGAATTTAGCACAGAACCGCCGGTGCAAAACAAGGTAGATAGGCTGGAGAATTACTGCAACCAGTTCACCACAGATATTATGACCAACAGCAAGGATTAAGTCTATCTGCATTTTTTTTCTTGCAAAACATTTAGTTAGCAAAGCAGTGTTCAGGCACAGAGTATGCAGCCAGACAGCTGGACATTTGACTCCCACCTCCAAAATGAGTGATCTTGGAAACATGCTATTAACTGAGCTCTCGGTTTCTGCAACTGTAAAATGGGAAAAACAAAACCTACTTTATTGGTTGGTAAGAGGATTAAAATCAGTGATTATTTGTAAAACATTCTACAAAAGTGCCCAGCATAGAGCAAGCACTATACAAGGCTTGTTAAATAAATACCATAGGCACTCTGTATCTAGGTTTCACGCTGTGGATTCGACCAACCCCAGATCAAAAATATTTGGGGAAGGGCCAGGCGCAGTGGCTCACACCTATAATCCCAGAAGTTGGGAGGCCGAGGCGGGTGGATTGCCTGCGCTCACAGGTTCGAGACCAACCTGAGCAGAGTGAGACCCAGTCTTGAGAGGTAACTGGGTGTTGTGGCAGGCTCCTGTAGTCCCAGCTACTTGGGAGGCTGAGGCAAGAGAATCACTTAAGTCCAAGAGTTTGAGGTTGCTATGAGCTGTTGACGACATAGCACCCTACTGAGTGTGACAAAGTTAGACTCTGTCTCCAAAAAAAAAAAAAAAAAAAAAAAAAAAGAAAGAAAGAAATTCTCTCAAATTCTGTCAGAACTTGGCAGTGTATGGTGGCTCACACTTGTAATCCTAGCACTCTGGGAGTCTGAGGGAAATCGTTTGTGTTCAGGAGTTTGAGACCAGCCTGACCAAGAGTGAGACCCCCCCATTGCTACTAAAAATAGAAAAATTAGCTGGGTACTATGGTGGGTGCCTATAGTCCCAGCTATTTGGGAGGGCTGAGGTAGGACAATCATCTGAACTCAAGAAGTTTCTGTGAGGTAGGGCTGATGCCTTTAAAAAAAAAAAAATTATTAGAACCTGAGGGCACACAAAGGATTTTTGAGGGTAGACATGACCCGGCCTGTCAGTGATTTCTGGAACCTGGTGTGCCAGGCCAGCACTGGCCAGAACACAGGCAAATATGTGCAGGCAAAACATTTCTCAGAATGTCAGAGTCTATGTTCTAATTGTTCTAATATGACCAAATAAAGATACAACCAACATTCTAGATTTGTGCCAAAGCTTCTCAGTCATTCTTGCAAATGACCACATCTGAGTTATTAAAGTGTAATTTATTCAGATCCTATGGACAGAACTTCCAAAAATTCTAAATAAAACCTCATCAGAAATCTTAAAAGACTGTATATGTATATATTGCACTGTAATATAATCATGGTGTTTTTTTTGAGACAGAGTCTTATTATGTTGCCCTCAGTAGAGTCCTGTGGCGTCACAGCTCACAGCAACTGCAATCTCTTGGGCTTAAGCGAGTCTCTCGCTTCAGCCTCCCAAGTAGCTGGAACTACAGGTGCCTGCCACAATGCCCGGCTATTTTTCGGTTATAGTTGTCATTGTTGTTTGGCAGGCCCAGGCTGGATTGGGGTGGGGGGTGGGGGGGCCTCAAGCTGTTGCCCTGGGTAGAGTCCTGTGGCATCACAGCTCACAGCAACCTCCATCTCCTGGGCTCAAGCAATTCTCCTGCCTCTGCCTCCCAAGTAGCTGAGATTACAGGTGCCCACCACAACGCCCAGCTATTTTTTGGTTGCAGCTGTCATTGTTGTTTGGCAGGCCCAGGGTGGATTCGAACACACCAGCTCCTGCGTATGTTGCTGGCACCCTAGCCGCTGAGCCACAGGAGCCTAGCCTATAATCATCATTTAAAAAAAGTAATAATAATCTTTGCACTATGGTCAATACCACACGCCACAAGCAATACTTTTTATTGCTCAATGAAATTGTACCAAAGGTATCATGGCCCCAGGGATGATGAAAATGGAGCTTTAACCTTACACCTCATCTCTTCAACACTGTCCAAGTATAAGCAGTACTTAGACAACTGGCTCATAATCCTCAGAGGACTCTTTAAGGCTACCACAGGCATAATTCTTTGCCCAAGAAACATCTTTATTTTGGAGTGTATACCATTCATCAGGAATTTTCAGTTTTATCTGCAGTGTTATCTTAGATGGCCAAAAAAGGGAGATATTAATGAACAATGAATACCAGACATATACAACAGAACACAAGTGTTCACATTTGGTTTTAGAAATGCATTAAAGCAACACCCATAACAAAATTACTGCTTTTTAACCTCACAAGCAGAACTGGAAGCAAGCATCAATTCCTTCCAACTATTAATAGATCCAAACAAAATTCCCAAGCCTCTGACCTTCTAAAGTTCCATACAACACTACTTACCTGGGTAAACTGAGTCAGTTTCAATACTGCACACTGCTCATTTCAGAACAAAATCCATTTTTCACTAGCTATTCGTTACTTCTAGAGGATGCCAAAATTACTCTTAAAAACACCAAATTAAACCCCCCTTTTCCAAGGAAGAAAGCTTTCACCAGCTGCTGCAATTCTTTCCTTCCTTCCTTCTCTTCTGTACTCCTTGATATCATGACTTACTGTTTCTGTTTGATAGCCGTGAGTTAAGTCCTCTACAATTAGAGTATAGATTTCTTGAAAGCAGGCATCTTAGTCACCTATCACTGTAACTGATTCAGAGATCTAAATTTCCTTAGACTGAGATTCTTTGGGGGGGGGGGCGGGGGGACACAAGAGTCTCACTATGTTGCCTTTGGTAGAGTGCCCTGGTATCATAGTTCACCGTCAACCTCAAACTCCTGGGCTCAAGTGACTCTCTGGTCTGGGACTACAGGCAGCTACCACAATGCCTAGCTATTTTTAGACATGGGGTCCCACTCTTGCTCAGGCTGGTCTCAAACTCCTGAGCTCAAGCAACCTGCCCATCTCAGCCTCACAAAGTGCTGGGATTATCATAGGCACGAGCCACTGGGCCCAGCCTGGACTGAGGTTCTAGGTTTTCTTCTGCATCTCACATTTACAAATGGCACAATCACGTGGAGCAAACCCTCAGTGGACAGTATTTAATCATTTCATCAAAGGTCAGGATTTTAGTTCTAAGGGGAAAAGGATTCCCCCTTTCCCATCTATCTACCAAAAGCAAGAATTTAAACTTGTGAAATGATTTACAAAGTATAAAAAGTTGACAACCCAAATTAGTTAACACTACCTCATTTAATGGAGGTGCACAGATTTGTAGGACATTGTGCCCTACAGTATTTGATAATTCATCTTTTTATCTTAATGACCAAGATACAAGGATTACTCTCATCCTAAATGAGAGGTCAACACAATGTGTTTCCTTCCAAGAGCTAGGTCCTTTCTGTTCAGAAAAGATGACACATGAACCATTTAATTATTCATCCCACTAAATAACAATTAATAGTAAAACTCACTCGATTTAAAATGTCAATAAAAGGAGTTGTGGGATAAGACTCCCTTCATTATTATCCCCCAGCACTCACCCCTCATGTATTCATGATGTTTTATCATTTCACTATCTTAAACCTCTACATGCACAATGTACATTAACAGTTGCCATTTTTATGACATTTTCAATAGAATAAAATAGCATGAAATAACTTATCAAGTATTTTTTAGTTTTGGACAAACAATATTATGCATTACTTAGTAATTCACAGTTCTGATTTGACACTAAACTAGCAATCCTGAGCTGCCTCTTTACTGTTCTCAGGGAAATACATGCTCAAGAAAACGAAAGGAGGTGGTGCCTGTAGCCACTCAAAGGAGTAGGGCGCTCGCCCCACATGCCGGAGGAGGTGGGTTCAAAAACCCAGGCCCAACCAAAAAAAGAAAACAAAAGGGATAATATTATGAGCTCCAGAGAATATAATCAGAAAGCTCATCTGCTGGGGGAAAGATCTCACAGAATTTAGTATTTCATAAACAGGCCCAGTCACAAGAATGCTGAGGGTGTCAGTTAAAAAACACACTGCTGGGACTTTCTCCCAGAAATTCTGATTCAGTTGAGCTAGGGATAAGACTGAGAAGTCTGAATTTTTAATAAGCTACACAGATGATTTTCCTGATCAGGCACATTTTGGAAACACTAATATAACACATTACTAAATCCACAGGAAGGTCTTCAAGTTTTAAAACAACATATAAACAACAGTCAATTCTACTTACTCCCACCGAGATGAGGTGGTGGCCCTTGAAAGCTCCCTACTGCCAAGTGCCAGTGGGACTGTTGGGAAGCCTTTGCTTGATCCTGGAGCAGAGGCCGTTAAGCCAGACCCAAAGTGAATCATTAGACCCATTTGTGTGAGGAACAGATATGCAACTATATTTTATGAGGTACTTCTGCATCTATTTAGGAGGAGATCACTAAACTTGTGCTTTAACTAGTAATAGCATGAGATTTCACTATTATTGTTTACTGAAAATAATGTAATGAGAGAACAGTTCTTCTCAGACACTCCCTAAATTTCTAGAGACCTAAGTTTACGAGGTTTTGTTTTGGAAAAGAAGAGTTTCTGAGAAGCAAATCCATAAACCCCCAAGCTAGTTCCCTTAGTTTGGACTTTACAGACCCTTATTTCTGGGTACCTCTGACAGCCCTCCGAAACACCAGAGTAAATTTAAGTAATGATTAATCAATGAGAGCTTACTTCTTGTAAAGGGTTATGAAGCAATTTGCTACAACTTTAGTGTGTATATTATTTTGTGGGATTTCATTAAAATGTAGATTCAGATTCAGTAGACCTAGTGGGCCTGAGATTCTGCATTTCGAACTAGTTGCCAGGTTCACGGATCATATGAGCAAGATTCTACAAAAATGGTTGACCAAACTTTAATGTGCATAAAGATCACAGGGAGGGTAGGATATGGTTATTTAAAATAGAAGAGTCTTGGTCTCCATTCCTAGATATTCTGATAAGTTAGGCAGAGGCCCTGGAATCAGCATTTTAAACAAAGAGTATAAATACTGATACACAGCCCATAGAACATGCACTGAGAATTACTGCTGCAGATCTTCAAGATTATTAATAGTTTGTACCTTCTTTCTGAGGAATTTACAGGGAAGGGGGAAGACAATGTCTATGCGGAGTAACTCTACTTCAAACTTGTTAACTCCCTATGAAAAGGACAGTTTTAAAACAAATAGCAGAAATATATTTCAAGAGATATAAATGCCAGGAGACAGCACCCCCCCCCATTCTCTGCTATAATAAATGGTTTTATGCTAAAGCTAATGGTCTGGTGTATGCTCTGTATTGTAGAACACTAAAAACAATTCAGTGATTGGCTAGAATCTGAAGCCTAAGAACCATGAGGTACTCTTTCCCACCTAGGCATCATCATAGAGGTCAAAGGCAACAGAATTATAAGAACTATGAAAAAGAAAAGCGACAAGGATCTCTATTCAGTAATTGAAAAAAAAAAAATTCTTGTAGGGGTGGAGGTGAGGAGAGCTAATAAACAGATCTGCAACAGTCGCATCAAGTTTATCTGGTGTCTAGATAAAATGCCAGCAATGAATATCTAATACCCACCTAGTGATTCTCTACCTTTCCCTCCACATCCGTGACATCTAGCCCTTGATTAATGTTTGGATGCATTCTTTTATAAATGGGAACACTTTGTACAACCATGTCTTCATATCTCTTCTTTCCTTCTAGTTCCCTTAGCTTGGACTTTATGGACCCTTATTTCTGGGTACCTCTGACAGTCCTCAGATATGCCTATATTTTTCCATGATTAACTGAGCACTGATAATGTAAAACGCCATGTCTGGCCTAGCCTTCCTCTTATTTAGTTCAACCCATTGCTAACTTAGTTTAATACAACCTGTAGTGATGATCTCTTAGAAACATGGATGCAGGCCTGTGGAGGATCTCACGAAGCAGGAAGGTACAGTGACACAAAGGAAAAATGCCCTTGACAGGTAACCGGGAGTCCTGTGTTCTCGTACCAATGACCTTCACTGTTTCTTCCTAAAAACTGCCATCTATGGATGTGACATTTCCCCAAGGATGCTTGAAATAATACTGTGACCAAAACGATGGAAAAGAAACACAAAGCCAACCATTATCTGTGGTTTCAGGCTAATACCAATTCTTGGAGTAACACTGTTTCTAAAAGATGCTGGCTGTTCTCCAGTCCCCAGAAGATGGGTGAGATTTATTACAATTAAAAGGGGGGGGGGGAGGGCTAAAAGTCTTCATAAATAAAATTTGCCCCCAAAGCCTATACAAATATCTCCAGCTTCTCACTTGTTCTCTATTCTTAGCAGTGTATCCATCACCAACAGACTGTTTCCTGCTGGGAAAAACCAGTGTAATGGCAGTTTTCCCTGAGAAAGACACTGGTCCCATCCACACTTCTAGAAAGCCTGAAATAATGCGAGCTATTTCCAAAAGAGAAAACTTTTCTGGGGGAGAGGAGGGAGAGATAATAATCTGTATCTATCAAAATCTCAACTCAGTTCCTGCTCAAAGCACTCTTGCTTTGCTTGACAGACAACCTTCATATAACCTGTATCAAAACACCTAGTAAATAATAAAAGACATACCAGTCTTGCCCAAACAAAGCCTCGAGTCCAGACTCTGTGTCAGTCAATGGCTGCAGTAATTCTTGACAATATATCATCTTCTCCATTAAGTTTGTTATAAAAGGATTAGTACATGACAAGACATTATTCAAAGATCTTAGCTTGGGGAGATATTGAAAAGAAATCTTCGAAGTTCTAAGGCCCTGGGACGGCAGGTGTGTAGACCTCAGGAGCCCCCTGAAATGTGTTGTGGTCTGCCCACTTCTGCCACAGAGACACCAGTTATGAAAAACAAACAAAACGACCCACTGCTATGATACAGCATGGAGGACCTGTGCGAGATCCCAGGATGGAAACTTTGTTTTGACACCCAGTAAGGTCCATATTCTACCTCCAGGGCTTTTAAAGAAGGCTGTTTTTAAAAAAATTAACAATTAAGATACTGGCTAGTTAGTCACCACAATTATTTGTTTTCTACTGATTTTAATAACACCTATGATTTTAAACAAAAACACACCTGCCTTTTATCAATCAGTGCTATAAAAGACTAAGGATGCTTTTATGCTGAAGTGGATTTATTTTTAAATGAAAGGCCTTCCTTCAGGTTTTGTTTGTTTGCTGCAGGCAATGGGAAATAAAACCAAAAGCAACAAATAAACTTATGACTACATTAACCTGGGTTGTGAGAAGTCTGTGCTTTTAGAATACCAGTTGTTTTTTTTCCAGTTACACAGCTCTGCAAATAACCTGTGGCAGTTTATGTGATGACTTCTGCCCATTCAAGTGTCACGAATTCCAAGCCAGGAATTAGGTGCACATTACCAAGTCTGCTGCTGGATCATGATTTGGGAGTTCCTAGCCAATATCACAGGCACAGGCATGGTGTTCTGCTCACACTCCACAGCCCCCACTCAGGGTGACCTCCCAAGGTGTCTCTCCCTCCTCCTCTAAGTTCAGTTCTGGGTATAAGGAGTAAAAAGCCAACAGAGATCAGGTTTCCTCCAGACTCAAACTTAGTCCCTGCATGGGCTAAAGAATACCAAACTCAAAGTAGTCTACCTATAAATCCATTTCATGCTGAATTGCTTAATTATTAATTCTTAGGAACTAGGATGTAAGTGATTAAATATTCTACCTTCAAGGTTTTTAGTTTACTTTAAAATGAATATTAAAATGCTGACTAGTCGCTTGATTTTAAAGTGTCTAGATGTGACAGTTTTTAATTTTATAACTTTAATCCTTTCTCCCATTTCCTCATTGTAAGAGGAAAGTTACTTGAGAGAAGGAATCGTGTTAATTTATTACGATGTGGCAACCTGCCTGCCATCTGTGAGCTCTGCAATACCTCCATTTGTTTAAAAGAAAGATAAACTGTTCTTTAAAAAGGCTTGGAGCCCTGCTTCTAAACAGGACATCCTAGTTGACTTGAAGTATAACTAAAAGTAAATTGTAATTTTTCATGATTTTCTGTTGAAACCATATTATACCCATAAAATTGTAGAATCTAGCCCTGAAGGAGCTCTTTCTAAAACAATGGAAAAATACTGTGCAGAAGGCAAAAAGCCTCAGAGTACCAGAGAAGCAGAAAATGCTGGAATCTAGCCTCAGGTCTCATATGAGCAGTGATGCTCCTGCAAGGACTCACCCCCGAGGCCCAACTTCTCCTTGTGTGAAGTAGAGGTGACAGTGCCGGTTTCTGTGTTCACCAGAGAGATGGTGTCAGAAAGAGAATGAAATTGACTTAGAGAACAAAAAGGAGGGATTTGGGGGGCGGGGGTATTTCCTGGACATTATTTAAGTTGCTTCAGGATATCTGAATACAGGGCCAAGTCAGAAAAGGGAAAACCATGTTGTGGTATCCTAGTATTTTCGCAAAAAGTCTAAGCTTAGAAACACTCTATATTTCTTCTTTTGTTTCATTCTCATTAGGCTCAAAAACTGCTAAAGAAGTTCAGAATGTGGAATTAGCACTGCTCTCTCATCACTGTTTACCCTTGAAGACATTACCTATCATTCTATAGCACTCCCAGTTATAAAATGTAATATGCTAAACCCCCCAAATTCCAGGCCAGACTTCCACCATAGGGGGCTAGGCAGAAAAGCTTCCTTCTAGGAGTTTGCTCTCACAAAAATTTGATAAACTGGATATACAGAAAAAATGAAGAGTATATAGAGTTGTATAGTACTTGTTCAACATACTACCAAACACTTTACTACATGCATTATTTAATCCTAACTCCAATTAGGTCTTATTTTACAGATAAGGAAAAACTGAGGTTCAGAAGTTCAAGGTAACTAGAAAGCGACAGAACCAAGATTTGAGTCTTGAGCAAAACCTGACTTCTGAGTTCAATAGCTCTTATCTTAACCATTACACACACTTCTACCCACTGGTCTCTAAAGACCTCTCCTATTTCTTAAAACATTCCTACCAACTTCCTACCCTTCATGCATTGTTGCTTCCCTGTGACAGGAAGGAAAAGATGGCTTGACTTTGAGAGGCAACACAGGGAGCTGGTTTTAAGACTAGTTAGCACTAAAGACAAGTAGGACTGCGGATTCTCAAACCAATGGCAGGAAGGGTGCAGAGAACACACACCTTGAATACTGATATCACCTTGTGTTGCCCAGGAGGACTTTACACATGCTTAATCAAACACAGGCTACCTCTTTTAATGCTTAACACACAGTTAATAGGTTAAATTCTAGTATTCTAATTAATAGAAAACAACTAGACAAACATTATCTAGAGCTAAAGACCACATCTAGTTTATTTTTTCTATGTTCCATTCTGAACTTAACAGTGGGCACCGCAGCTGTAAACCTCAATAATTTTGATTTGTTTGCTTTTCATGTCTCACAGAGAAAATTTAAAAACTCTGAAAGGTCAGACTCTGGACTACTGAAGCAAGATGACTAAGTTACTGAAAGGCTTTTAGAAATTTTTGTAGTTTTTTTTTTTCCTTTGGCCGGGGCTGGGTTTGAACCCACCACCGCATGTGAGGCCTGGGGCCAGCACCCTATTCCTTGAGCCACAGGTGCCGCCCAGAAATCTCTTTTAAAAAGAAAAAGGAAATTTCCTGTTTATATCAAGCAGCTAGCTGTATCCCATCAACTAGCAAAAAAACATACCCACAAATGAAGTATGTGTCAGTTATGGTAATGGCACTCTTATAACATTTCCAAAATAAATACTACATAGTATTTTTTAAATGAGGTAGGCACTCTTCATGTAAAAAAATCTAAGATTCACCAAGTGGAAAAAAACATGATGCAGATATAATTTTATATACTGATAAAATAAACTTCAATGAAAAACTGGGTAAGAAGACTTTCTACTCCTCTTTACTGAATTTAAGTTAATTTTTTACCATATGTTTCACTTTTTAAAATAATAATGTCTCCTTCCAAATTCTCTCCTAAATTAAGAATTAGGAGATCTTTTTCTCCATGGATTACAGATTGTAAAGGATTATTTTTCACAGATGCCCAAGACTAGAGATTTGTAGATCCCAATGGCAATATAATGGAAGTGAGCCTTTTTTTTTTTTGAGATACAGTCTCATTCTGCTGCCCTTGGCTAGAGTGCCCTGCAGTCAGCCTACCTCATAGCAACCTCAAACTCCTGAGCTCAAGTGATCCTCTTGCCTTAGCCTCCGGAGTTGCTGGGACTACAGATGCCTGCCACAATGCCCAGCTCATTTTTTTGTTTTTAATTGATGGGGGTCTTGCTTTGGCTCAGACTGGTCTCAAACTCCTGAGCTCAAGCAATGCCCCCACCTTGCCCTCCCCGAGGGCTAGCATTATAGGATGTCTTTTTCTTTTTTCAGGTGTTGGCAATGAGTATCCAATGAGTCCTCAAACTAGGGCCTGCCAAGGACATTTACCTGCCCACTGGGTGTTTTTGCCGTCGCTGCCTATTCTGGTTAGCAGCCAACTCCTCCAGGGGCCCACAGTCCGGCCCTACAATGGTCTCAGGGGCAGTTAACTGGCCCCCTGTTTAAAAAGTTTGAGGATCCCTGTTATACACTTTAGTAGCAACTGCCCATTTCCTCCCGTATCTTTTCATTTTACTTATTAGTACTTTTCAGCTGGATACATAAGTTCCTAAATTCCTTTGCTAGTTAGGACTATCCAGGTTGAGTATCCCTCACCCAAACTGCTTACAGGACCAGTGGTGTTTGAATTTCACCTTTTTCCAGGTTTTAAAATATATGAATTATATGTATTTCCAGTTGAACAACCCAAATCCAAAGTCCAAAATCCAGAATCGTCCAACAAGCATCTCCTTTGAACACCAAGTTGGCACTAAAAACACTTTGTATTTTGGAGTGCTTCAGATTTGGGATGCTCTACCCGTAATAAATTCTGGCCTATGACCTGGGCAGAAGTGATGCCTACAAGTTCTCAATTTTTAAAAGAGGCTTTCTTCTCTCTTTCCAGTTTTCCAGAAGATGATTAGGAGAACTAAAGCAGCCATATTAGGCCATAAGATGACAGATACATGCTTAAAGATGGCAGAGAACCAAAACAAAAAAATCTCTAACAAATATAGAGGCCACAGACATTTTTCAGGCTTTTATGTGTGGGGGGAAATAAATACCCTACTATGTTTAAGCCACACTAATTTGGTTTTATATTGCTACAGTCAGTATTATACTACACTCTTGTGTACACAGAGACATTGGGAAGTTTTTTTGAGAGACAGAGTCTCAAGCTGTTGCCCTGGGTCGAGTGTCGTGGTTGTCACAGCTCCGAGCAACCTCAAACTCCTGGGCCCAAGCTATTCTCTTGCCTCAGCCTCCCAAGTAGCTGGGACTACAGGCGCATGCCACAATACCCAGCTACTTCTTGGCCAGGGCTGGATTAGAACCTGCCAGATCCAGTGTATGTGGCTGGCGCCCTAGCCATGTGAGGCACAGGTGCTGAGCTATCAGAAGTTATTCTAATGCTAAACCTAAGAATTGTTTCATTTTAAAAGTAAGCTTATTGTAAACGATGGCTGAAAAGTTAATCTACCTGTATTATGCCTTAAAATAGAAAACACAGAATTAGAAGAAACTAAGAGCATGTCAGAAACAGAACAGTTTCTCCTTTATTGATAGCTGGCCTTGATTCTTACATAAGATTTAAAATATTGTAGGCCCAGCTCGGTGGCTCAGGCCTGTAATTCTAGTACGCTGGGAGGTCAAGGCGGGTAGACTTCCTAAGTTCAGGAGCTCAAGACCAGCCTGAGTTGGAGACGAGCCTAAGTTAGAATGAGACTCTGTCTCTACTAAAAATAGAAAAATTAGCCAGGCATTTTTGGTGGGTGCCTATAGTCCCAACTACTTGGGAGGCTGGTCTAGCCTGAACCAAGAGTTTGAAAAATAAAAAATTGTGAAACTGCTAGAAGAGGTATTAAATATACTTAACAGATTAACCACAATAAAAGAGAATATGAAGGAGAAAGAATCACTGACCATAATCAACTATCTTTAAAATTAATATCCCTTCTCAGGACAACATGAAGTAGCAACAGAGATAAATTTATACAAAGAGACAAAGCTTACACTTTTCTTAAATCTTTGGCAATTTTGATTCAGCATTTCAAAGTGTTTTTAGTATACCATATTGATATGCCTTAATTGATTTCATGTTTCTTTAGCAAAGTCCTTACACAAACATATTTATATACAGACAAAAGATATGATAAAGAAACGGCAGAGAGAAAGAAAAAATATAAAAACTCCAACATCAGTTCTTCACCTACAGAGAATCACATTATTTTTTAAAACGAATTGATTACTGATTATGGGTAAAAGTGGAACATATAGTTCTTCAGAAAATAGACATAAGTTCCAGGACTGGCGAACCTGTAGCCTTCTGACTGTTCTTTTTTATGTACCAAAGGAGATAAGAAAAGCTTCATCCTGCACTCCTTTAAACATGTTCTGCAAAATTTGGATTCAAAGCCCCCCTTAATGACCTAGAACCCAATCCACAGGTTCCCCACCCCACCCTTGAAAATAATGCTAAGCTATGTTATCCAGTCCACAGGTTCCCCACCCCACCCTTGAAAATAATGCTAAGCTATGTTATCCAGTCCAAGGCGGTGGCTCACGCCTGTAATCCTAGCACTCTGGGAAGCCATGGCAGGTGGATAGCTTGAGCTCACAGTTCGAGACCAGCCTGACCAAAAGCGAAGTTTTACTAAAAATAGAAAAACTGGGAGGGGGGAGGGGGTTTGGGGGGATCACTTCTGAGGTTTGTCTTATAGGGGTACAGGTGAATCTTTCTAAGAGTAGAATGTGAACGTTTTAAAGCAATAACTGAGAAAATGACATGAAGTCTGTTGACCAGTTTGATGGAAGTATTTCAGAATGCATGTGAAAACCCCACACTGTACCCCAGAAGTGCATTAATGTACATAGTTAACATTCAATTAAAAAAATTTTAAAAAAAAGACACCTGCAATCAAATGTTTGTTGTAGCACAATTCACAATTGCAAAGATGTGAAACCAACCCTAGCACTCATCAATTCATGAGTGGATTAATGAAATGTGATATATGTATACCATGGTATACTACTCAGCCATAAAAAATGTTAAATTAATACCTTTTGCAACAATCTGGTTGGAACTGGAGACCATTTTCTTAAGTAAAGTATCCCCAAAATGGAGAAACAGACACCACATGTACTCACTGTTAAATTGGAGTTTACCAATGAGCTACATCTGCATGGTGGAAGTAAAACTCAGTGGAAATGAAGCAGGGGGAAGAAGGGGGAGTAGGGAAGGGACAAAAACCTACCTAATGGGAACAATAAACACAAATTGGGTGATGGGCACATTGATAGCCAGGAACTCAACCATTACAAATGGGATCCATGTAACCTAAAACATTCATACCCTCTTAATTTGAAATGTAAAAAACCTTATGCAAGTAACTGTA
The DNA here is from genome assembly GCA_963575145.1 of Galago senegalensis. Lineage (NCBI taxonomy): Eukaryota > Metazoa > Chordata > Mammalia > Primates > Galagidae > Galago > Galago senegalensis. Next base: position 5,851 of record CAUYTI010036381.1, on the reverse strand, counting down.
CATGGATATATTTATCTCCTAGCGCTTATACCATCTTGTTGGTTATAGCATCCAAAGTTAATGTTAGGTTTCTGATCACTGTCTCTAGGGAGAAGACACTGATTTTAGGAAGCAGTATTTATATTTCCATATAAAACCAGAAGCCAATGTATCCTCCTGTGTAGGACAGTTCTATTTACCTGGTAACCCAAAAAGTTGTTCCTTTTACCTAGACACAAACAAGGTGCCCAAGGGATGGTGTTACTAATAATAATTAAAAGGGTGTTGCCTGTCATAGAATGTCATCCATGTCCCCAATGGAAAGATGTTCTGTGGCAAACTCTATACCACATAGAAACATATAACCCAAAGAGACACAGGGACATTCTGATTTGAGATTTTTTATTACACTTGATTTGGATCAGCTTTACATTGTTATAAGAGCAGTGTTACAAATTAGATACAGCATCAATATACATTGCACACCCCAAAGATGCCCAGGCATCAGGAAATGCACCTGAATTCCCCTCACATATAGGAAATGATAACAAACCAGCAACAGCTTTTGAGAGAGTCTCACTATGTTGCCCTAAGTAGAGTGCTGTGACATCACAGCTCGCAGCAACCTCTGACTCTTGGGCTTAAGTGATTCTCTTGCCTCAGCCACCCAAGTAGCTGGGACTACAGGTACCGGCCACAATGTCGGGCTATTTTTCAGTTGCAGTTGTCATTGTGGTTTATCCGGCCCAGGCTGGGATTGGACCGCCAGCCTCTGTGTATGTGGCTAGCACCCAACTCACTGAGCTATAGGTGCTGAGACCCTGGGTAGTGTGTTTAGCCTTGGCCATCATTTGGCAGGAAGGACAGATTTTCCATGATGCTTTGTCATTTTCTGACTACAGCAGCAGTCCATCTGGGTTGGCCAACTCTGATGTGATATCTGGATTTTTATGGGTCATCCTCTTATGGATTCAGGAGGTGATCAGTTGCACATCTACCTCCTCTGGAGCAGAGGGCACTTTAGTCCCTGATTTTGCTAACAGGCACAGTCTGCTCATTTATTGTGTTTTCCTTTGTCAGCATAGGGGTCTTTCTTGTGAACATCTATATAGGTAACAAAAGCTTACCAGGAACAGAACTGATTTCTATTTAAATGCCTCTAAGCTTGTTTTATATGCCAGTCTGAGGCTTTCCAAAGGCTTTGTCAAATGACCATGATGTTAGCCATAACCCATAAGTCAGATAGGCTTACAGTTTTCTACATGCCTGTGTTAAGTAGCCCTAACTGTAAAAATTACTGTAAGGACTGTAAGGACTTGGATGTGAATGCCAGGAGAGTTGTACATATAATGATATATCAATATTGATAATACCTCCAGTACTTAGGTCCATAAAACTAAAGGTTTACATGGGCCCACAGGGACCTACCCACAGTCAGGGCTGGGAAAGACACTTTGTGGTGGTGGCTTTACACTCCAAATCAAAAGGTATTATCTTCTGTGCCCTCATCTTGGTGACCAGGGCTTTAAGGACTCAAATCACTTGTGAAATAATACCTAAAAGGCCAAGAAGTTTAACTTTTTTTAAATTGAATTTTAACCTTTGCATAGGAACTTTTATCCCCCCTCTGTACAGAAGAACACTCGCTTAATCCCTAGTCTTATTTGTTTTTGAAAGCTGGTCAAAAGCTGTCGGGCCTTTTGATTTATCCCTGAATTTATAGGGAGGGGTGAAGAGAACAGTACCTGCATCAGTCACAGGGGCCCCCAATGGGCAGACTCAAGGAGAGCTACCTACCTGCCTAGATGGCTGTAAATTTTCTGGGGAGAGAGAGAGCAGAGAATGGATAGAGCAGTGGGCAGAGGTGAACAGCTGTTTCTTGGCTGGGACTCCTGGGAGCATGAAGACAGACCTGTTCAAGCAAAGTCTGGTTTTCCTTGGAGGGGTATGGCACCCAGATGACCACAGCTATTGTCGATGATGCTGTTTGCATTGTGTTATCCTGAAAGCAGGTGTTGTTGGGGGCACTCTGAAGAAGAAAGTTTGTGGTAATACAACCCACACCATGACACTCTCCCTTATTAATTTCAGCTAAATCACCCTTGGAAAGGATCTAAATATTTTTCTAAGGTCTTATCAGGGATGCTGGGAAAAGTGATCAGAAAGGGTAATACATTTTTCTCTTGAAGTCCTAACAACTTGAACTGCAGGGTATTTATTGGAACCAGGTCCATATTTAGAGTTTATCAGTTTGTGAGGTATCCCTCACCCCCAGCTCTAGTTCCCACTGTCAGAGAGCCCCAAGTAGTGGCTAGGAGGCTAGGATATTGCTCTCTAGCTTTCTCTGAATTCCTCTACTGGATCCCACATCTGACCAACCAGGTCATCAGGTTGGTTCAGAATCAACCTGGTTCAACTGAGGTGTCAAGGACTAAAGGGAAAGAATAAAGGCCTGCCTTGTAACTGAAAACTTTCTACAAAAAATCTATTAACATCCCCTAGGAATGTCCCATTGCTTCCTCTTACATCCCATATGTAACATGGTTAGCAAAGTGCCCCATAGGGCACTTAGACTCTTGCAAACAATCCACTATCACCCTCATAATACACCCTATAGATTATGCAAATACTTCCCAAAGAGACTGTTATGGTTTGAATGTGTCCCCGCATCACACACATATTGGAAACTTAGTTCCTAATGTAACACTGTTGGGAGTTGTGGCCTAATGGGGGCGTTTGGGTCATAAGGCCTCCTTTCTCATGAATGTAATTAAGGCTGAATATATGTATAAGAAGGTGCAAGTTTGATCTGTTGCTATCTCTCACCACATGATGCCTTCTACCACGTTATAACACAGTGAGAAGCCCCTCACCAGATGTGATCCCTTGACCTTACATTTCTCAGCTTCCATAACTATAGGAAATAAATCTCTGTTCTTTATAAATTACTTCAACTGTGGCATTCTGTTATAGCAACACAAAAGGAACCAAGACAGAAAATTGGTACAGAGGAGTGGGTTGTTGCTGTAACAAATACATGAAAATGTGGAAGTGGCTTTGGAACTGGGTAATGAGCAGTGGCTGGAGGAGTTTGGAGGAGCAGGCTAGAAAAAGCCTGTATGACCGGGAACAGAGTTTTAAAGGTAATTTGTACAAGTGCTCAAAACATGGTAAGAAATGTACAGAAATTTGGAACTTCTCGGAGATTACTTACATAATTATAATCAGAATGTTGGTAGAAATATGGGAAGCAAAAGCGTTCTAATGAGGTGTTGGATGAAAATGAGAAACAATGTATTGGAAGCTAGAATAAAGGTCGCCCTTGTTATACAGTTGCAAAGAACTTGGCATAATTGTGTCTGTGTTCTAGGACTTTGTGGAAGGCAGAAATTAAGAACAAAAAACTAGGACATCTTGCAGAAGAAATATCTAAGCAGCAAAGCATTCAAAGTGCTGCAAGCCTGTTTTTGGCTCCTTATAGTAAAATGAGAAAAAAAAAGAGAAATGGCTTAAAGATGGAATTTATGATGAAAGGAGAATCAGAATGGAAAGATTTGGAAAACTCTTAGCCTGGTCATGTAAAGAATAAAAAGGCATGCTTGGGAGAGAATACTAAGGGTATAACCAAGCAAGCATTTGGTAAACAGGTTAATATGGATAGAAGGAAGCTATATTCTATTCATCAAGACAGTGGGAGAATGACCCTGAAGCATTTCAGAGATCTTCAAGGCAAGCAAGGACCTTGAAGGCAAGGTTTTCAGAGAGGTGAACATGGAACCTGAGAATTTATTCCCTGCTCTGCTCCCCAAATCCCTATGTAGTGTTCTCTGGCTATCATAACTATGGCTTAAGTCAGCCTAGGTGTGGCCTATCCCACCACTTCAAAAGGTATAAGACATAAACATTGGTTTCATACACCTAATTCTTCAGGTCTGCAGAATACAGGAGCTGTGGTCCATTGTGACCTCCACCTAGATTTCAAAGGATGCTGTATACAACCTGGGGACCTAGAAAGAAAATTTATACACAGGTGGAGTGACTATGGAGAGCCCCAACTATGGCAATGCCCAGTGGATTTATAGAAGTGGGACAACCCCTGAGACCCCAGGACTATAGGGAAATCAGTGTGCAATTTCATCCTGGAGAAGCTGCAGGCATGAGACTCCAACCCATGAGAGTTTCTGTGTAGGCTGAACCCAGAAAACCCAACAGGGGCAGGGATGCTGAGACCCTGGAGGCCTAATGCTCACCAGTTTGCCCAAGGTGTAGAACATGGAGTCAAGAAGATTATTATGGCATTTTAAGATTTAATGTTATTTTCCTTTTAGGGTTTTAGACTTACTTGGTTCCAATATCTCTTCTTTCTTGCCTATTTCTCCCTATGAAAATGGGAATGCATATCCTATGCCTGTTTCACCATTGTATTTTGGAAGTAGACAACTTGTTTGATTTCATAGGCTCACAGCTGGGGGAGATTTTGCCTCAGGATGAATTGTGCCTTGAGTCTCACTCATATCTAATTTATATGGGACTTTATAAACTTTGGACTTTTGAGTTGGTGCTGGAGTGAATTAAACTTTGGGTCTATTTGGAATGGAATGAATATATTTTGTATGTGAGAAGGACATAAATTTGGGGGCCCATGAGTGAAATGCTATGATTTGAGTGTGTTTCTCAAAAACCATGTGTTTAGAACTTAATCCCCAATGCAATACTGTTGAGAGTTAGAGCACAGTGGGAGGTTATGAGGGAGTCCAACCTCATGAATGAATAGATGCCAGTTGTAAAAGGGCTTGAGGCTGGAAGTTTGAGTTTTTGTTCTCTTTCACCTTGTGATACCTCCAGCCATGCTATGCTGTAGTAAGAAGTCTCTCGCCAGATGCGGCCCCTAGACCTTAGACTTCCCAGATTCCAGAACCATGAGAAATATACTTACGTTTTTTATAAATTATCTAGTGTGTGGTATTCTGTTATTGCAGCACAAAGCAAACTCCGACAAGGACCATGTGGGATCTGCAGTCTTTGCCTTTTCCAGAATGGCATTGTGGTTGATGACCTGTCTTACTGTGCCAGTATGTCAGAAGCTCAGCTGAGCTGGAAAGTGAGCTGAGCTGTAGATGTTAGAGTAGATGCTTAAGAGAAGAAACCAAAATGAAAGTAACAGTCAAGACTGTAATCACTTGTTACAATAAGATAAGCAAAAAACTAACTCAGACAATGTGGTGACTCCCTTCTCTTCCTTTTTTTTTTTTTTTTTTTTTTTTGCCCATGGAAAAGCACAGGTCAAGGCTTAGATGGATGGGCAGAGATGTGGAGGTTGTCTCACTAATGATGGGACCTGAATACAATGCATTTGAAGTTTTATGAACCCAGGCGCCAAGGAGTGGGAAAGAAGCAGGGGTTGGAGTGGAAAGGTACTGAGTACATATTTTATTTTAGTTTTACATATATATGTGATTATTAGGTTTCCACTTTTTGCCTTCACAGTATTAAAAAGACTTAAAATTTAACAACATAATAATGTTTAAGATAAGGGCTGGTGGCTTGATGCCTGTGGCTCAGGCGGCTAAGGCGCCAGCCACATACACCTAAGGTGACGGGTTTGAATCCAGCCTGGGCCCGCCAAGTAACAATGATGGCTGCAACCAAAAAATAGCCAGGCATTGTGGCAGGCGCCTGTGGTCCCAGCTACTTGGGAGGCTGAGGCAGGAGACTCGCTTGAGCCCAGGAGTTGGAGGTTGCTGTGAGCAGTGGAGCCATGGCACTCTACCCGGGGGGACAGCTTGAGGCTCTGTCTCAAAAAAAACAAAAAAGATAAGGACTGGAAACGGAAAATGTTCTTCTGAGCAAAGTATCACAAGAATGGGAGAAA